>BQNB010051212.1:0-18862 GCA_026074375.1 Tanacetum coccineum
TCAGAAGAGTATCCTCCTACTTCTTCTGCTGAGGGACTCATTTGAGAGTTCTCTGAACCCGCTTCACCCGACTCTTTGTTGAAGAGCTTGCGAGGGATTACCTTCTCTTGACCTCGGTTGTCAAGCTTTTTGATCTTGGTTCTCAGTACGTCAATGTTTTCCTTCACAAATGCTGGTGAGGGACCTCCTTGAGCTTGTCCGGCGGGAGCAGAGGTTCCACCCGGGGGAGTCCTCCCAGTCCCAAGTGCCCCGGCGTTCAAGTTTTCACCCTCCTCCAGTTGAGGACCCTTCGTACAACCATTCATTACTTAGAAATTGGTAGATTGGTATTTCGAGTCCCACGGATGACGCCAATGTTCGAGCAAATTTCGGTAGATGCTCTTCAGCCCGGATCCTTAGAAGGTCCTGCAGCTACTCCTTCGTCTCTTAGGCTGAAATAAGAAAGAACACCGTTAGCTCGCCCCGGGTTTTGAATCCGAGACCAAGCTCCGGCGTGAGAGTAAGTGTATGCTTGGTATAAGTTTAAGTGAGAGAAACTAGAGAGAGAGAGAGTAAAGAGAAGTGTGTGTGTGAAAACTTAACTTCTTCATGTGTGTGAATAGTTCTTTATATACTACTTGGGCTTAGCTCCAAGACACAAGTATTGTGGAAGCTAAGTTGTCTTCTAGAGGAAGCACGTCAGTCGCTAGCATGCATCAGACTTTGTCTTGTATGTCCAAGTTGTCTTCTAAGGGCAGCGTGTAAGTCGCTGGCTTGTATCAGACTTTGTCCTCGGGGTCAAAGTTGTCTTCATGCTCCAAGGTACTTATTGTGGACCAGATGTCTACAATATTCGTACATTGTACGTCAGTCATCAATGTACTAGCTCCGATGGAGACAGTGCTGCTCCTTGCCTCCTGAGGAGACTAGTTATTCTTGGCTGGCCGACCCTTGCCTCCTGAGGGGACTAGCTGCTCCTGACCGGCTGGTCCTTGCCTTCTAAGGGGACTAGCTACTCCTGATTTGCTGGCCCTTGCCTCCTGAGGGGACTAGCTGCTCCTGACCGGCTGGTCCTTGCCTTCTGAGGGGACTAGCTACTCCTGATTGGCTGGCCCTTGCCTCCTGAGGGGACTAGCTACTCCTGACCGGCTGGTCCTTGCCTTCTGAGGGGACTAGCTACTCCTGATCGGCTGACCCTTGCCTCTTGAGGGGACTAGCTACTCCTGACCGGCTGGTCCTTACCTCCTGAGGGGACTAGCTACTCTTGACCGGCTGACCCTTGCCTCATGAGGGGGCTAGCTACTCCTGACCGGCTGGTCCTTGCCTCCTGAGGGGACTAACTTATTAACTTACCTCCTACGGAGCTACTACTCCTTAGTTATTACCTCTGGACCTAAGGTGGCCTTCGTCACCTTAGGAAAATTAGGAGTTAATAATGATTGTCTCCCCCTAATCATCCGGAGGAGACCATACCTCATCAATACTAATAATCATTAATAAAAATTATGCAACATTCATTAAAAATTCTGACTCTGCTTAATGTAAACTATTATATTATATTATGATAATAAACTTAAAAAAATCACAAACAAAAACCTTAAAGTTTTCATCAGCAATTGCTAAAAAACACCCTAATTCATTAAAAACTTTGCAAAAAATATATGATGGGATTTACTAATGGTGGCCGGAGCGAAGGGGACGACGCAAAATTTATCGAAAAACCCAAACACGGGCCGATTTGGCTGATTGGTCTGGGCGGAGTTATGATTATGTTTTTTTATTTGGTGCTTAGGCTTATCCGATTGAGACTGTTGGAGTTGTGTGTGTGTTTCTATGATGAGGTGGGAGTATTACACGTTGCAGGGAGATGAGAGTATTACACGTTGCAGAGAGAGAACTAATGAGATCGTGGAAGAAACGTGTAGAAGAATAGGTCTCAGGTTTGGATTTATAATAAAATAGTCAAATGGGTTTGGGCGGGTTGTGTTTTTGTGAGAGGGACGGGTCGAAGCCGAGTCAGGAAGATCCGAATTTATAATATAAAATTGTCATGAGTCGGGTACCATCCGAATTTTAATGTAAAATATTTCAAAGCTCCGAATTTTAATATAAAATATTCAAACGTTCCCAACAATTGTATATATTGTTAAATTAACTGTTCGCAGCTTTGCCCAACGACAATCCACAAGTGTCCTTCAAACTTCAAAGCCATTTATAAATGTGATTGGTACTCCACATTGATTGTCTTCATGTGCAAATGGCCCCTCATGCAGCAATTACTGGACTATTGACCCCATTGGTATCTCTTTTAAGTTGAATACTTGAACTTGAACTTGTATACTACGACTGGATTTAACGAGTTTATGAAACATATACGTACACAAATGAGCCCAAAACTTAAGTAGCCCAACATTGTTGGCCTAGTTAGACACTAACTTTTCCAGCCCACTAAATCATACATTGCCGCTTAAAATCCACTGTCGTTTTGACAGTGGGTCACTTTGCTACAGTAACGAGCTCTTATTTTGGGTCAACCCGATTTTGATTTTTTTTTTAAAATTTTTTTTTGTTTTTTTTTAATTTGTATGCACAAAGTAGGAGGGAAAAAAAAATATTATAAAAGTTCTGATTTATTCAGATAAAAAAAATACCGCGGAAATATCTTCGATACCTAATAACTTTAAAATAATCGATATGGTCACAAACATACAACCCATTATATTAAAAAAAAACCCATATAGCAAAAAAAAACAACACTTTAAACATGAGGCCCAACACATAAGCCATATAAAAAAATTATTACTAATATACACATTTGTCGACAAACTAGCCTAAAATTCACATAAAATGTGGCCCAAAATCTGGCCCAAAGTAAAAAAAAATACAAAACGGTCCCTCAACTTTTAACTATTTACGATTTTCTTACACAAAAAATCCCGTAAAAAAATTAACAAAAAAAACACGTCAAGTTTTTATTGTTCACAACTTTTTTACATTCATCGGCCCAAAAAAAAGATATCGAACCGTCCCAAAAAAAGAAAATATTCGGGAAAAAATTAACCCGTCCCAACGCAAAAAAAAATTTCCCGAATCATACAAAAAAAGGAAATATCCGGAAAAAAATTAGCAAAAAAAAACAACCCAAAAATAGCCTAAAATCTGGCCCAAAGTAAAAAAAAATAGAAAACGGACCCTCACCTTTTAACTATTTACGATTTTCTTACACAAAAATTCCCGTAAAAAAAATTACAAAACCGTCCCAAAAAAAGAAAATATTCGGGAAAAAATTAGCCCGTCCCAACGCAAATTTTTTTCCCCGAATCATACAAAAAAAGAAAATATTAAAAATTAGCCCCGCCATAACGCATCGCCCAAAAAAAAACCCCCGAAACGTAAAAAAAAATTATTCGGGAAAAAATTAGCTCCGCCGCAACGCGCGGGTTCTTTTGCTTGTTTTACAACAAAGTCGATATAAAAGTGTACAGCTATGCAATGTGGTGTTGGATATGCTAAGAACATAATCAGTGATACCAAATATAAATTATTTTACTGGAACCAAATGAACTGAAAACAAAAGATTGTCTAAATAAAATTCCTGTCACAATCTCGAAAAATAATATGTCTGTAAATGTACATGTTCTATAGTTGTTCATGTAGTTAGAGGTGCACAAATAAACCGGTTTTCGAACCGGAACCGGTTTGAACCCGAGGAACCGAACCGGTCAAAACCGGTTGACTGGTTCATGTATTAAACATACATATAGTCCATCCTTGACTTTGTTGAATTACCATTATTGAATTTCACTGTGTTTATTAGTAGAGACGATAATTAGTTGTTTTACCAACTAAGCAACTAAAAAAAATGAATACATTGTTGAATCAGTTGTTCCTTTAGAATGACCGATAATACCACGTAATAGTGGATAGACTAATACCAGGTAATGGTGGATAGACCGCCTACTTCCACTAATGATGGGTTTAATTGAAGCAAGAGACTTTTTTTTTTTTTAACGGCAACTTTATTAGAAACACTAGCAAGAAGCTAGACAATCACAAAGACATTTTTAGATATATACTTTTAGGTTTTTTATAAAAGTTCCCCTTTATTTTTAAATTAGTAACTTTTCTTAAAACCGTAGATAGAAATATAGTAACTTAGTAATCACACTACTTACTATATCGAGAGAATAATTTTTAAGGAGTAATTAACCTTAGATTATTCGGTTTAAAATTTCAAGATTTCTTATTTGGTTTATGATAAGAAAATTTCAAAACTTCTTATTTGGTTTATGATAAGAAATTTTTTAAGATTTTACTTATTTGGATTATGATAAGAAAATTTTAAGACATCTTATTTGGTTTAAGATAAGAAAGTTTTTTTTAAAGATTTTTACTTATTTGGTTTATGATAAGTAATATAAAAGTTTTTTTTAAAATTTTACTTATTTGGTTTATGATAAGTAACATATAAAGGATTAAGAGCTTTTTTTTAAAAAAAAATGTCAAATGCAAGAAGAGATGATTTCATCATCAACACAAGAAAGAAACTGAGGAAAGAAGATTTTGGCATCTCGACATTAGGGGGAACTGTTGGACCGTTTAATGTCTTGGACGCCAAAAGAAAGAAAGCCTGCAACATTTACTGGTTTGGGCTGAAACCCAAGCATAGGCTAATCACAACCCGTTGGACAACCCGCTGGATAACCCGCTAGACAAACCACCGGACCAAAATGGTGGTTACAAGGCAGTTAAATAACTGTCAAATTGACAGTTATTTCTCAAAGGACACAATGGTTCATTTTTGAACCGACACAACTTTTAGACACGCTGTTTCATGTAATATAAATAGGAACAGATTTGTAAACGTTTCTGTATGATGACAATGATGAATGATTAATAGAAAATTCAGATTTTTCTTGTTTCTGGTATATTGATGATTAAAGATCCTGTGAAATGGGGCCAACAACTTTCAATATGATGAAGGGGTGAAGGAAAGATGACAGCAAAATCTGTGACCCATTCTAGAATCACAAAAAGGGGGCATCAAAATAATGGTCCTCCCAAATCACCTAGTGTAGCCAAAATTGTTACTAAAAATGGGCATTCCCTACACTTGGTCGTGTTAGTTCATACATCAGAACCCTTGCAGACCACTTTTATGATTAGGTACACAAGTTTTTGTTCTAACGCCTTTCCTTTGCTTTCGTTAAGAAGAGAAGAACATGCATCTCCTAAGCTAACCTCACTTATTAATGTCCATGCACATGAACAAACTACTAGGGGCACATTTATTTCGAAAACCTCATCAACCGGTTAAACAGGAATATAAGATGGCCGCACTCTAGTTACTACAACTATAGCATATTCAAAACATTTCATCTAATGTAACAAAATGACATGTTAAAAGATGCACTCTAAGGGAGATTCTTAATTACCTTTCGTCCAAAACGACCAGATCGACCAATACGATGAATGTAAAGCTCTCTGTTATTTGGGAGGTCATTATTAATCACCAGCAGACACGGAGCCAGAAATTATTATTAGGGGGGCTCAAAAAAAAATTCTCCCAATACTAGCATACAATTTCTTGTCTTATAAATTGGCTTGAATTTAAACAGCATATGAAACAAACTAGTTGGATACCCGCGCATAGCGGCGGTGATAAAAATTGCTAACCCAACTCGCTCCGCAATTCCCTACCCGCTTAGAGAATTTATTTGTTTGGGTTTCCGTAGCTTTCCCGCAACATCATATTAACATCATTCTCGCTTGTATAAAGACTCACACACTCTCTTACCCTTCAAACATTGTCTCAAAAAGTATATATCTTTTACGAATCAAGTTTGTATTCAAATTAAAGTTAAAGTTGTTAAAAAATTCAAAATAAACCCACAAAAAATGTGAAAAGCTAAAAATTTATAAAAATATATCAAAATGAATGTTGAATTAAAGATCACGAAATTTTAAAAAATACGGTGAAATTAAATCATAAAAAAAATAAATAGATAAAAAGATATGTCAAATTGAAAATAAAAGTGATTTTTTAATTAAGAAGTGACACATGTTACTTTATGATGTGATTTTCTAAAATAAGATAGATGATACCTCCTTATCTTAATTTTTATTGGACCCACATTGTAAATGTTTTATATAATAGTATAGATAAGGGCTAATTCATATGAAAATGAATAACTAAAGTAACTAAAGTGTTTATACTAGTATTTAAAAGAAATCTAATGCATGTACTTTAATTTTCACGTGGGTGGACATACTCTATATTTAATAGCATGTACTTTATCTTTTTATATTCCCTATATCTTTCTCTCTTTCTATCAAACATATCTTCTTCCTTATGCTCCATCTTCCGTTTTTAGATATGCTTCCTCATGTTTCTTTTTTCTTATTCAAACGTAACACGAATTTATTCCAAGCTACAAAATGGGCAAGTTGGCCGGTTGAGGGGGGCCGAGCACCCTCCAGCCCCCCTCCCCCCCACCCCCAACACTGGCTCCGTCCCTGACCAGAGAAACCTAAAACAGATCAGAAAAACACAAATCAGATGGTATGTACATCAGTTCAATCCCATCCAATTGTAAGAGAATATGCAAGCTTTCTATAGCATGGAAACAAGATAACTTGACAAAGGTCTGAATTGCCTGTTGAACATCCAATCCTCCGGCCCAAACATCAGTGGTAATCAGAACGCGGGTAACGCCAGATCTGAATTATTCCATTATAGCATCAAGTTCCTTCTGAGGCATGTCTCCGTGCATGGCTGATACAGTAAAGTTGTACTCACGCATTTTCTCAGTTGACCAATCCACCTACACCCAACGATCTTCAATTGTATTAGACTTTGCAGCCTTTGCAAGCTTCTTGATACAAGACATTTGTATTGAACATAATGTTAATATAAACGGGTTTCTTTTTTAAATGGGATGTAACCAATGATAGTGCCATGTATTTATATGGTTCAAGTTTTGATTTGGTAAATGGCTTTGGAATTTGATCTGGGTTGGAATTATAGTTTTGGTCATTGTGGTGTGAATTGTGTGCTTAAGTGTGTGTGATGTGATTGGATTGTTCACATTTATTTTTGAAACTACTAAGTATTACATTTGCAAATTATGTCCCTTAAGATCATGTTCTCTCAAAAAGATAAATTAAATTTTTTTAAGTTGGAAAAGTAAAATGACGAAACTGCCCTCAAGTGCGCGGCACGTTAGTTCATTTTTTTCATTTAATGGAGAAAATTGACGACCGCTATAGATAGGGATACGGAATGCAAATAAACAGTGTTTTGAGAGTAGTGGGAAAGATATCTTAATGGGGGACAAAAATTGCAATTTTGACAAACCACGTGGACTTTTTTGCACTTTACCCATGAATTAATATGAATGCATTCGCCATCACACAATTTTTAGCTTAGAGCATCAGGTGCTCCGGAGTCATACGGCTCGTGTTATAGGAAAAAATGTTGTCGCCTTATTATTTTTTCCCATGTTACTCAGAAACTATAACTTAATCAAAATGGTGAAAGCTACACATACGCAAGATACTTTTTCCAAAAGTTATAATATACGTAATCAACTAAATATATTACCAGTATTCCCAAAATACTTTCAAATTTTGTTCAATGTACGTAATATGATCGGGTATATGACTTGTTTAACCGGTTACCACTAAAAAAATTACACTTTTGGTCCTTGTGGTTTGCGTTGACTGTCAAGTTAGTCCGTTGACTTCCGCTTTTAGTCCGTTAACTTTCACCGTTAGTCCCTTGACTTTTTTCATTTTTTTTCACTTTTTTTTCATTTTATTCATACAACTTTTTGTTTTTTCTCTTCTTTTCATTTTTTACCACTTATTCATACACTATTTTTTACACTTATTCACACATTATTTTTTTTACACTCATTACACTTTTTTTACACTAATTTTTTTACTTTTTTCGTTTATTCATACACAAAACCAATAAAAAAAGACAAAAGCTAGATTTGACGTACGCCAATTACTTGGCGTGGGATTTGGCACAAAAGGGTTTAGTATGGTGGCCTGCATTTGGCGGCGTCATTTATGGATCCACGTTTGATTTAGCGTTCATGCGCCACCATACAATTATCCTCTAACCCTTCTCCCCCTAACTTTTTTTATTTTTTTAATAATGTTTCTATTATAAAACTATTAAACGGATTATACGGAACCGAAAATATAACGTTTTACAAGACAAAATTAATAAAAGACAAAAATATATATATAACAAAAACTGATGGTAAACGTGTTATATTGTTGACAGAAAAATACAAACAGGTTAAATAATGTAAAATGTGGGCCAAAAAAGATGATAGCAGCATGATAAGTTTTCCAATTGCAAATATAATTTTCCAAAAAAGGTTTGCAAATAATAAATTCACCCCTTTTTCCTTGAAATGATCTTCCTATCACACGGTTACAATTAGGGCGTTAGTCGAGTCGGGTTGGTCGGATTCAGGTCAATTTGAGACGGGTCAAAATCGGGTCAAGGATGAAAAAATATCATAGCCGAACCCGACCCTGTTTGAATTTGGATTAGTCAGGTCTGGGTCAATTCGAATTCGAGTCGATCCGAATATGAATAAAATGTAATAAAATTGTTATTTTTTACTCGTTAAAATAGAAAATTTATTAAATTAATTATAAAAAATAAAAAGTTCTTACTCTTGTCGACCCAAATCCGAATTATCCAAACATTTTCAACCAAATACCCGACCTTATCTAGTATATAGGCATATTCGGGTTCGGGTTCGGGTTCGGGTCCGGGTCCGGGTCCGGGTTGGGTTTGACACCCGTAGTTACAATCCCTCGTTTTTACAATCATGGCAAAATGACTGCCGGTTAGGCCATTAATAATTAATGAGAAATGGTAGGCTCATACTTTTTTTACAAACAAACATCCATACTTACATATGGCATGTGAGATGTACCAATTAGGTTGCATGAAATTTTCTCTTTGTTAATATTTACACTCTTCATAATTATATGCTACATGTAGGTGTGGATATTTTTTTTTTTTTGAACGGCGACTTTTATTAAAAAAAACTAGCAAGGAGCTAGAAATTACAAAGAAATAAGAGACGGGTTTTTATACCAATCGTCCCAGCTAAACAAAGTATTGCATCTATACCGACACCAGTAATAAGAACTACAAATAATCTCATCAAAAAACGTCTCCTTAGATTTGGGCTTGGCCTCGAACATCTTCTTATTACGAAAATTCTTTATAAATAATTAGCCGCAAGGCCCGTCCGTTGGACGGGATGCTTTAAGAAAATGCTTTAGGATTAATAAATAAATTTAAAATGTATAGAAATTTCACTTATAGAATAGATAATTGAAAATTTTTATTACCCAATTTAGCATAAACTATAAAAAATACTTAGAGGAATGTTAAAGTTTATGTACACTTGACAAAACTAACATCGACAAATAAAAAACATAGACTTGTAAAAAATGATGTCATAATTTAGCATAAAGCATAAAAAATCTTTAGATAAAATTAGTAAAATGCTTGATATTCATCGAGTAAAAGTTGAAACTTGTTGATCTGGTTGTTCTGAGCAATAGCTTGAACCCGATTACCCTGCATTATATATGAATATCAATTGCATAATGCAACTATCAAACAATTATTAATAAAAGAACTTATAGACTATATGAATTGTACAAAAAGATTACTTTGATATGGCATTACGCAGGTCTAAACTTCATAGCTCATTCGGTTTTCCTATAGGGTGAGACTTCCAAATACTGATGCAACGCACTAATATTCTGATATCATCGAGTATTTGATCCAAGTCACACACTTGAGTTTTTGCTCATCCGCCATTTTCACTTTTGCTACAAAAACAAAGAAAGAGAGTGTTTCAGATTATTTAACCTCAAAATACTGATATGCAATTGTAAATGAAATATATATAATATTATAGATCCAGTATCTAACATTAAGTGCGTGTGTATTAATTTAAAGAAAAAGGTGAGTGCTATTGTATGTATGTGCCTATATTTATAATCAATTGAATAGGTTAGCATGTTCATTTGAATTTCAAAAGCATTGGTGGATAACTAAGGAAATGATTTATCATTCAAAATTATTATCCTGAAAAATCAGGATGTTTGTTACAGTTTCAAAAGGGATTTTCGGTTTTCTTATTAAACGTTTATTATTCTTCAAACTTTCCTAATTTAAGCCATTATATTTTTTGAACTATCCTTAATTAAATGATTTTTAAATTTTGAAAACCATTAAGAATGAAGCTGATTTAAGAGTTTCATAACATTAAAAATGAAGTTGATTTCATAGTTTAATATCATTAACACATAAACTATAGCCATTAAAATAACATATTTAAAAGTAATAACATATAAAATTAATTTAACTAAGAATATACCTAGAAAATTGATGTTCCACAACATAACTGAGTTGATTCATACGATTAATGAGATTGGGCATAATTCTTTGTTTGCTAATAAATTTACATCTTGTTTTTTTGTCACATGTCTTACTCTAGAAATTGAATTTAAAGGATAAGATGTTAATGGTTGGTTTGAAGAATTATTTGTTCATATGATTATATGAAATTACATGAAAAGGTTACATCTAATGGTTTTTTATACTTATGTGATGAATGTTGAAAGTTGAGTTTGAATGTTGTTGACTTGACTTTTCTTTTAATGCTGAATGTTGAAGGTTTTGTTTTGAGAGATTTTGTGTTACAGTTTCAAAAAGGATTTTCGGTTTTCTTATTAAATGTTTAATATTCTTCAAACTTTTCTAATTTAAGCCATTATATTTTTTGAACTATCCTTAATTAATTGATTTTAAAATTTTGAAAACCAATTGATATCTTTGTTTCCAAGAATAGACTGATTTTATGTTTCTATAAAATAAAAAATTCTATAACATATAGTTAGAATAACCATTGTTATATGGTTTCATTTTTAAAAAAAAATTATAAAAACCATTGATATCTAAATCATATATGATTAATTACATTAAGAATGAAGAATATTTCAGAGTTGATAGCATTAAAAATGAAGTGATTTCATAGTTTTTTATCATTAAACACCTAAATATAGCCATTATAATAAACATATTAAATTAATAAACATATAAAATTAAATTAACTGAGAATATACCTGAAAAATTGATGTTTCACAACATAATTGAGTTGATTCATACGATTAATGATTAGATTGAGCATAATTCTTTGTTTGCTAATAAATTTACATCATTGATTTTCGTCAATATATCTTGGTTTAGAAATTGAATTTAGGGCGATCAGATGTTATATGGTTGGTGTGATGAATTATTTTTTTATAGGATTATATGAAATGTTCAATTGAATTGTATTTATACTAAAGTGATGAATTGTTGAAAAGTGATGTTTGACTGTTTCTTGTTGACTTGACTTTTCATTTAATGCTGAATATTGGAGGTTTTGTTTTACATTGCTGAAAAGGGAAATGAATATGAGTCGTTGATAGTTTTTAATATCCAGGTGTCGTTTTCTCCTTTTTTTTGTCTCAAGATCAAAAAATCAAAAACATCTATATATATATATATATAACCTATATAAAACACGCTTTTGGAAAACTAATCTTGGCCCAAATAATCTAGAGAATGACACGTGTAAAAACAAAAATAATCAACGGCTGAAAACATATAACAAAACCCTCCCATTAATTAACGAAAATCATTAATGCAGACACTCTTAAACGAAAATCATTAATGTTAAAAAATATAGGAAAGTTTGAACAACATTAATGTTAACAATTTTTTACATAACCATCTCATTAATTGAGTCAACGAGGTAATTATAGAAAGTCTTAATCGAAAATCATTAATGCAGACACTCTTAAACGAAAATCATTAATGGTAAAAAATATAGGAAAGTTTGAACAACATTAATGTTAAAAAAATTAAAACGAAACTCTTTTTTACACAAACCTGTCTTCGCCATCTCATTAATTAAGTCAACGAGGTAATTATAGAAAGTCTTAACCGAAAATCATTAATGCAGACACTCTTAACCGAAAATCAATAATGTTAAAAAATATAGGAAAGTTTGAACAACATTAATGTTAAAAAAATTAAAACGAAACTCTTTTTGACACGTACCTGTCTTCGCCATCTCATTAATTGAGTCTACGAGGTAATTACAGAAAGTCTTAACCAAAAATCATTAATGTTCAAAATTATAGGAAACTTTTTTGGAAAAATTTAATTTTTTAAACTATAAAACCGAAGAAAAATCATTATGCAACACTCTTAACGGAATATCATTAATGGCTTAAAAAATATAGGAAGTTTTTGAACAACATTAATCTTAAAAAATTAAAACGAAACTTCTTTTTGACATGTACCTGTTTCACAATCTCATTAATTGTGTCAACGGAGGTGAATTACAGAAAGTCTTAACCGTAAAATCTTTTTAATGTTCAAAATTTTAGGAAACTTTTTTGAAAAACATTAATGTTTCATACATAAAACCGAAAATCTTTTTGAGATATTTCCAAAAACATCCTCTTTTTTATAATCAGTTTATTGATAAAATCTTTCCATTGTATCTACTAAATTTGAAATAATTTCAATCATGCAAACCCTACGCATTGATTTTATAATATACCAGGCAGACACACATAATTACACTCACCTTTGTTCATTTCACTCTTTCCTAAATATCTATACACTAGCCTTGGTAAAGATTTGAATTTTTCAATGTCTGGATGTTTGAATTTTATTGTTAACTTTTGTTATTGACTATATCGAAAACGTTAATGTTTGTTTTCTCTCTTTTATAGTTAAAGATATGGACGCATAATTTGATCAGTTGTGTTGAAACTCGATCGCATGCTTGATGATGCCAAGATACTGACACGTGTGATCAGTATTTGGAAGTCTTACAAAAAAAGATATAATGAGGTGTGAAGCTTAGATGAAGATACTGGCACGTGTGATTAGTATTTCATTAGTTTTTGTATTTTATACGTTATCTCATAACAATCTGTAACTATGTTATATCAGATTGTTTCTTTGCTAAATAAATGTTTCACAATATAATCTTATAGCTTAGCTTGCTAATTACATTTATTTTGTGACTTGACTTTTCATTTAATGCTGAATATTGGAGGTTTTGTTTTACATTGCTGAAAGGGGAAATGAATATGAGCCGTTGATAGTTTTTAATATCCAGGTGTCGTTTTCTCCTTTTTTTGTCTCAAGATCAAAAAATCAAAAACATTCTTTTATATAGGTTATAGATACTAATACGCCTTCTTTATTTTACATCATCATAACACACCCATCAACATTTCTTCATCTTGAAAACACATACATACCCTTCAAGATTTCTTCATCTTGAAAACACACAAAGCATAATGACTGATGACGTATAGTATGGTCCAACCCGGCCCATAGATACTATTTTGGGCTAATTATTGTTATCGCTACTTGGGCCGCGGGTTATGGGTCACGGCCACGGACACTCGTCCAGGTCGCGGCCGGAGATAGCAAAGTATATGGCATTATGCTCCGGCATGCGATGTACTTGGGCGCTACTTTAGGGATAGATAGCCCAGTCAATTAAGGGATATACTCTCCTTATTTGAATATGCTAAGGATAAGGTCGGATTCCGGTTATATCGGCCTTATCTTGGGCCGAAATACAAGGAAACCCTACGGGGTCTGAGGCCTATAAAAGGAGGATAACATTCATTGATTCAGGTATGACCAAAAAAAACCCTAAGACTCTCAATTATCCTCCAAAACAACCGATACTTACTCTCACGCCGGAGTCTAATCGTGGGATCCGCTCCCACGATAAGGTTAACGGTGCTTTACTTCCTTGTGCAGGGTTCTCAATAAATTCACTTGGTGCAAGAAGAAGGTGTTTTATACCCGGAAAACAGCTTATTCGGATCAAATACAAACAGACCCAACTTTTGCATCAACAATGACTATCGATATGAAGAAAACCAACAGAAAACGAAGCGGTAATAAACGTACAACGATGATCGTAAAACATCTTGAAGAAAACACTGATCAATATGAGTTCAAATGCAAAACATGCAACAGAAGATTCAAAACTTATCAAGCACTTGGTGGTCATACGGTGTCGAGCCATAGAAAGATCAAACCCGAAAACAAATACAATGATGCGTTGTGCATGTTAAGTCTTAATACTATTCCTACTGTGTCTTCTTGTTTGTATCAATGCAAGATATGTACGAAAGAGTTTGAAACTAAACAGGCGTTGGGTGGGCACATGAATATACATAGGTTCGAAAAAGGGATGAATGTAGTTGAGGAAAAGGGTCCATCGCAGCAAGAAGCGGCATTAGAGAAAGTTGAAAGTGATTTAGAAAGTGGTTCGTCGGTGTTGACGATCGTGGAACTAGAGCGTCGTAAGGCAGAAGAAGATGAACGGGTTAGGGTTAGAAGAGAGATGGTCTTGGCAGCAAAACAACTGCAATTATTTCTTGATTAGCCTAGGGTTTCAAGACGGTAGTCGATTAACATGATTCTTTTTAGCGAGGATCTGGTACAGATGTGAAGAAACTAGCGATTCGATTTTCTTGTGGGTTTAAGAGTGATTTGTATAAAGTATAATTAAAGTCTTTAGATGTATGATGTAAATGACAGTTCTTTGGAAGTAGTTCTTGGGTCAGTTTCTGTGTGTTCTACTGTTGGGTTTATGGAGATGATTAGAGAAGTAATAAGAGTAAAAATGATTGTAATAGTAGTGGTTATCAAGTAATGAGAAATATCCATAATTTTGTTCTTTCAAACTACTACCATCAGTCCAATACTTCCTTTATATCAATATTCCTGATCTTTGTTTCTTTTTTATACCGAATCGCAGAAGTAACCAAGTTCTTTGTGTGTGTTTTAAATAGTTGATTTAAGTATCAAACTTACTGTGTTCTGATACATGAAATAAGCACTTTTGAGCAAGCTTGTCCAAATCAATTTTTCAGCAGATTTTATTTTCGTCTCTGCAAGTCTGCAACATCATATTAAAACTGTACGTTAAACCGGATCAGGATGACAGGATCAAATAGTTGGTAATTTAAGTCACTTTTTGTTATATGTTTGTAGTTTACTTCATAAATGGTTCACGGTAACGATTTCCTGAATTTGATTATTTTGGCTAACTAGTCGCAGATTGGCCCTTTTGTTTACTAGTATATAGAATTGAGGTGAAAATCAATATTTTAACATCCCGTGTATTATAGAAAGAGCTTATTTCATTTTTAAGTGTTCAAGAAGAGCTTACTCTTTGATTGTTCATAGGTCAGAATCCTTGATAAGGCTGATATGTGGATTGATTGGATATGTGATACTCTTAATGCTTGTGAAATATGTTTGCAACTCCATGTATACCTTTTACTTGTATTTATCTAGCTCTTTATTTGCAAGTGATAAAATTTTACCGTAAGAAATAGCGTCAAGAAACAATCTTATGTGCTTTTCTCAAGAAGCAGAAGCTTTCTCAGACTCAACCACCACTCAAAAGTACTTGATGAACTACCAGAGTAACAAAGAGACGCCAGGAATCATCTCCTCAACAAGGTAAAAGAAATTGTTCTCAAATTGAGTTAAGAGAAAAATATTGAATGGGGCAATAATATTATCAAATTCTAGCATAAATGAAATACATGTTTCCAGTCATTCATGTGTCAAAAAGTCAAGCCTCCATATTCACAATACAAAGTCGGCATAAAACACGCCTAATCTAAATCAAGACAACATATTGGGATTATCCTCCAAGCGCACAATTACAATCCAAAGCAACTTAAAAGTTTTCAGCATCACAGATCCACTCGGAAAACCACGGAAAAGTGCAAGTCCTTAAGTCCACCCAGAAAAACACCTATTCAACCTCCAAATCTTATTCTCAGTTATTTGGAGCTTCTTTGAGACCTTATATCAAGTCCGCCACATTCATTGGCATTTCATCAATCTGGGTACTGTAGTATTGCTCAATGTCTCTTAGAATCTTGATATCATCAGTTTTCACGAAATTAATAGCAACACCCTATATAAAAATTGAAAACAAGATTCATATACAGTTAGTCCTAATAACATATCTGACCGCCACTGCAGAGGATAACGTAAGATAAAGTAGACATAAGACCAGTTATGATAAGTAGATATTGTTGGCCCATTTCTATGGATCTTTAATCATCAATATACCAGAAACAAGAAAACTGAATTTTCTATTAATCATTCATCATTGTCATCATACAGAAACGTTTACAAATCTGTTCCTATTTATATTACATGAAAGGGTACAATCTAAAAGTTGTGTCGGTTGGTGAACCGATGTGTCCCTTGAGAATAACTGTCAAATGACAGTTATTTAACTGCCATGTAACCGCCTTTTTGTTTGCGGGTTTGTCTAGCGGGTTGTGATTACCCGGATTGGGTTTCGGCCCAATATTCTCCCCCGTAATCACAATCGCTGTGTCTTCAATGTCTTCATTTTCGTTTAATTCTTTGAACCACTTTTGAAATAATAGTGCTCCAAAAGTGTGTCTTGACTCTAGGTTTTCTTCCGTTATTTTCTTCGACTTGTTGATCTTCCATACTTAGTTTATCATAGTCTTGATCATGTCCTTCTTTATCTTCCTCTAGTATACTTTCTCCAAACTTTGAGTCTTTATCATCATAGTCTTTTGAAAAACGAATACTTTCATATGTTGGTGTATCCTTGCTAGATTTCCTTTGTGTCTTGTTGAAGCTTGTGGATGCCATTAACAATGTTGGTTCTATCATTTCCAATAAACCATTCGCTTCGAGAATGATTTGCATTCGAATTGCCCAAGTTGTGTAGTTTGCCCCTTTCAACATAGGGCATTGAAAATGGGTTGTTGACCCAATTTCTTTTATTTTAGAAGTGCCATTTTCTATTTCCTTATCATCCTTCCCGGACATATTTAAAACTTGATTATCTTGAATATGATATAATACTCTTATAAAACTTTTGAAACTTTGTTAATAACTTTATAATTCTTTAAAAAACTTAACAATGTAAATCTTAAAATCTTTTAAACTTTAAAACTTTAAAAACTTAAACTTAGAAACTTTAATCTTTAAAAACTTTTAAACTTTATATATTTCTTATCTTAAACCTAATAAGTAAAATCTTAAAATTCGTCTCTTATTATAAAACTAATAAGAAAACTTGAATATTTCTTATCATAAACCAAATAAGATAACTTGAAACTTTAAAACTCTTAAAACTTAAAGCACTTTAGAAACTTAAAACTAAAAGGGGTAACTTTTCTAAAAACAAAACTTATGTATCTATATATAACTTAAAACTGATATATATAGTAAATGAAAGTGGAGGGGGTAAAGTGGTTTTTTTTTTATAAAACCTGTTAGGGTTAATAGTTAACCCTCGTGTCCCTTTTGTTTTGACCGCCTCTTTCTCTCTGTGTGTGGAGTTCGTCTCCTTGGGGTCTCTTCTTCTTCTCTTGTCTGGTGGTTTTGTCCGCCGACTGAGATGGCGATTATGATCGCTCTTCTTCTTGTGTTCGTAGCCACTGGTTCCTTGATTCGATTGTGCGAGTATTAGGGTTTCGCTACAATGGGGATCTGATAAAACCGCCGCGAGTTTGGGGTTTTCTTTGGATAAGCAGAATCGTTGATGATTCTATCTAGGGTTTCGGATTTGGATCTTCAAAAAGGTGTGTTTGTTCCTTTTGATGATTTAATTTCTGTCCCTTTTGTGATGACTTCGCGTTATCCAATTTTGTGGTTTCTATTTTTCGAATCGGTGATAGGAAAAATGGCTAATCCCTTTGATTTTGGGGTTCTGGTTTCCGTTTCTGTTTCGATGTGTTTTCGGGTTGAAATCCTTCGTTGCCGGTGATCTTTTTCACTTGGCGACGATGTTGGATTCGCCTTATGTTAAAGATGTTTTGACAAACACAGAATTATTTCTGGGTTGTGTTTGTATGATCTGCGAAAACGTCTTTTTGGAAAAACCTTGGTGCCGTTTTTGATTCGAATGGAACACAGTGATTTCTATGGTATATGATGATCTTGGTTTGATTAACCAAAGCTCTGATGCCAAATTTTGGATCGAATCTAAGTTTTGCAATCAAAATATACCAAATAATTGTTTTTCTATTAAGAATCAAAATCTGTCATCATCTTTGTCTTTACAATTTTCTGTTCTATTTATATGAAATGAAAGGGTACAATCTAAAAGTTGTGTCGGTTGGTGAACCGATGTGTCCCTTGAGAATAACTGTCAAATGACAGTTATTTAACTGCCATGTAACCGCCTTTTGTCTGCGGGTTATCTAGCGGGTTTGGGATTACCCGGTTTGATGGGTTTCGGTCCAATATTCTCCCCTCTAATCACAAACGCTGCTAGGTAGCTCTTTCAGTCCGATGAGTTGTCTCATAGTCAGAAATCTGATCTTCGGCAGTGCTTTTGTAAGTATGTCCGCTTTCTGGTATTCTCCGCTCACGAATTCGACTTGTATGTCTTCTCTTTCAACGCATTCTCTAATGAAGTGGTACTTCGTGTCAATGTGTTTGCTTCTTCCATGAAATACGGGGTTCTTCATTAGTGCTATAGCAGACTTGTTGTCGACCTGTATTGTAATCTTTTCTTCTTGTGAATGTGTGAGCTTGCTTAGTAGTCTCTTCAGCCATAATGCTTGTGTCGCTGCTGCAGTTGCTGCGATGAATTCTGATTCGCATGATGATAGTGCTACTGTGGCTTGTTTTTGTGTATTCCAGCTAATTGGTGATTCTCCATAGTAGAATATTATGCCGGTAGTTCCTTTTCCTTCTTGAGTGTTGACTCCGTAGCTACTGTCGCTG
>BQNB010051212.1:23803-41114 GCA_026074375.1 Tanacetum coccineum
CGACCCTAAGACCTTAGGGTCGATTTTCTTTGTTTTTTAGGGTCGATTTAGTCGACCCGAAGTATTCATTTTGTTGTAGTGTGACTTTGGTTGACCATGTTGACCACTGTTTGACTGAGGGTTTGACTTTTTCTTGGCTTTGTTTCTGGCTTTTGTGCACTCTTCCGTTCTCGTGTCCGCTTTTGACTGTATTCTTGTGATTTTTAATATATCCGTACCTGCATACACAAAACACAAATACAAACATACTTTTGCCATTTTTGGTCCGTTTTGGATTTAATTGGGTTATTTTAGGTATTTTACACTTATCAGATACCATGACCATAAACTTTAGTGAATATGGGGTTAAGTGATTATATTGTTCTGTGCCTTGGAATTGCTGGCGTGTCATGCCTGATTCCTAGACGTGTAGGTTTTTTAATTAATGTCAATACTATTGGATTATTAGTGCAAAAAATAAGAATGAACCGATCCAAATGTGTGCCCCAAAACCTAGAGGAGTATGACTTTTTTTGTATTTGTTTCGTATAGTTTGTTTATTAAGTAACAGACTTTTAAGTCAAACTAATGGCTTTCATAGCACAAGCCCTTGCTTATAACTAAAATCGCATCACTATCAACTACATAGGTGATTCATTGATAAGATACTAGGGTCTAAAAGGTAAAATTGCAAAATATGATAACGAGATTTGTTTCTGTAACTTAACTTCTTTGTAGAATATATGAATTTGCATCAGAGTTGGCTTTGTTAATGAAAAAGATGTATATTTATTCTATGTATAATACAGGTAAGGTTTCATTAGTGATTTGGTTATCATACACAATTTTTTTTAAAGAGCAAGGATATTTGTATTAAAAGGTGAAAAATGAATAAAAAGGAATAAGTTGAAGGACATATTATTCGAAAAATGAATAAAAAAGGAATTATAAAGTTTTGAAGGACATATTATTGTTTATTTTTTTAAGAGATGGCTAATTGACTAAAACGCTTAAAGTCAAAAAAAAAATTATATTTATCTTTATTCATTACACGTTCTGTTAGCATTTTTATTTATTATTATTAATTAATACGAATTATATTTTAAACTACTTTGCGACCGTCTTTCTAAACCCAACCCACCCCCCCCCCCCCCCCCCCCCACCACCAAATATGTACTTATATGATGCTTCGTAGAAGTAAAAGTTCGATTTTTCTCAAAAACCAAGCCCGGTGCATCGCACGGGTATAAACGCCTCGTGCATATTATAATTATAATTGTTGGTAATGATGAATTTTAGGGTTTTATTTCAATGATTTTTGTTTCTGATTTTCACAATGGGTTTAACTTTAAATTAGGGTTGTGGAAGTCATTGGTATTGGAATCAGGAAATATGATCTTCTTGATTTTTGTTCAGCCTCTAACTCCGTTTCACAACGCTTGCGTTTTTGGTAATCATCTACTGATAGACTAATTTTTTATGTGTTAAATTTCCCATTTTTAGTATTACTATTAGCATAGATAATCATTTTGCATATGCACATGACAAAGCTATTACTGTTTTTTATCTGAAATAATTTGTGTAAGGTTTGGGATGTGTTCTGCTTAATCCTTTTCATCAACACCACTAACCCACAAGTAATATATATGCAGGTGCGAGCAGCTTGATAAGGCACAAACTGCCGATCCTGTAAGTAATAGATATCCTTTTGATCAGTTGATCTTAGAAACATTGATACAAAAATGTACAAATGGATATTCTTTTTTACTTTCAGCTTTAGAATGCCATGCAGTTGGAGATAGTTCATTATGGAAAGGTGCATGGTGGTGGTGGGCCTGAGCGGTTGGCGATGCAGCAGCAGCAGACGGTTTTTGGCACAACTGTTGCCTGGCCCGCGATTATCCTTGGCCCACCCAAGCCCACTGATTCAAGTGCAATAAGTGAGACCACATCAAATGCCACATTTATTAGGCATGTGTATGTATTATGCTTCATTTCTCATCCTAAGTTAAACAAAATATGACATATCTTTAGGCATAATCTGCAAGTGCCAAAGTATTTTTGGAAAATATCAGAATTTTTTAACTGTTAGATTACTGTAGAAGGAAGTGCAGAGACTTGAGACCCTAAAGTGGTCATATGCAATGCAGTTGAGAAATAAACGTTCAGATGCTCATTGTAGCCAGTCACGGTCATGGAGCTTTAACTAGGTTAGCAAAGGTTTTAAAAAAAAAAAGAGCAACGTGTTCTTGAAAAAAAGGTTTTACAAAAAAGAGTATGTGCTTATGTTGATTGGGTCTGTAATGGTTAAATCCGATGTGTAGGTTCTTGGCAAATTCTGATTTTTAAGGAAAAAATAGAAATAATAACCGGTAATAGCAATTCTGTTTATGTTGGTTGTATGGATGTACTGTATGTACATGAGTGAATGCGTGGATGTACATCAATGCTAACTTTCAAGCATATCTAACTTGAATAAATTTGAGGTCATGGAATACTGTTATAAGAATATAAGATTATTATAGGTCATAGTGAACACCTCAATGAATTCAGATGGACCCATGTTCTGTTTAAGGTGAGTCACAGAGAGTGTTATAATACTTATAAAGCTTTTGCAAATCGGAACTGTATACAGCAGTTGTGAAATTAAATGGTGAAACGAAAAGTTTTTACAAGTCAAGCCTAATGTGTTTTGTGCCTTATTCCTTTAGAACGGTTATCTAATCCGAATGTAAGGTTGTATGATTATGGCCCATTGATATTGTTGCATGAACTAATGAAATAGTTTGTTAAGCAGACGATGAAAAAAAGCTAATTTATAACGCCCACTTGAACTAATTTCACATTCCCATTTGTAGTTAATAATACCGGCAAAAAACCTAGCACAAAAGGATCACTCTTGACTAGAAAACATTAACAGCTAAAGTTGCAGCCTTATAGGAGGAGTAACATAGAATTTAATAATATGTGCAATCATTTTCATATTCTGAACTTAGCCATTAGCCAAACACTAAAATCATTTTTTAAATGGTGTTCAATATTGATTTTCGGTACCAAGTTGTGTTGAATATGGTTATTTTCATTTTCAAATTTGCAGGCTTTAGCGAAGATGTTGACTGTAGATGAGTTATTTTATCTAAAGGAGCAATTTTCTTTGTTAGGAACCAAGCAAAAACGGATCCATAAATATGGAAAATATCAAAGCTGTGAGTAACAGATGCAATCATTACTTCTTATGTTAGCTCATAGGTATATAAATAGTAACTCATTTAATATTTATCTGATTAAAACTGGGTTTGTAAAGTTGTAGTATGAGGCTTCTAATTTTCCATGAATGTTCTCAGGCCTTAATGAAACATGCTACAGATGCCATGAAGGCGTCACGTGTCCATGATTTCCTAGCATCGGTATGTCATTGTTTTTATTATTTAATATGAACCTTTCGTTTTACTTTAATTTGTTGGATTAGTAATCATAATGACCGTTTTTCGTAATTGCAGCTTAATGCGCTTCAATACGAAAGGCAATCACCACTAAACCCACTTCAGGCAACCCAAATCGACGGCCTGTAAGACTTCTAAAATTAGTTACAAAAGACAAGTCCCGTTAAAAAATTTGGGAAAGTTTCTGATCAATGTTTATGTATTTTTCCAAGGTTTACACGCATTTGAGTCCAAAGCGACGTGTGAAAATTTCGCTCGGATGTATGGGCTGAAACAAGATTTAGTTCTAATCATTCCTCTTCTTTATCTCTTTCCACGTGGTGGGTGCGTGTCTGCTCCAAAATCTATACCACCACATAACACATACACTAAACATCACACCGATGCTCTCTCTCTCTCTCTCTAATCGATACTCTCTATTTCTCTAACATGTTAATTATCCTTCTTTGGTTTTGATTATCGTTCTTTTGTTTTGATTATTCTTTTTTTGTTCTCTAATCGACACTCTCTATCTCTCTAACAGGACTTGAACGACGATGGTGGTTGTCGGAAAATACGAAATCACGGTGAGTTTTTAGTTAAAAAATGTCGCAGTGCGTTTGGCAAGGTTTTTTTAACTTTATTACTGTCTCTTTTGATCAATTTACCGGTTAGTTTTTGTATTTATGATTCGGTTAGTGTTATAAATTTACGAGTTTGTTTATGTAAAGATGATCATATATAGTAGCATTAATTTGTGTGTCACGAAAATATGATAAAAATGTAATAATCAAATACCAAATTGGCTCAATGATTTATAGTTAAAGGTGTCATTTTCATTGGCCCTAAATGTGTGGTTTAGAGGCTGGCGTTGCTATTTATTTCCAAAAGTTGTCGGATTGACTATGAATCACCCATCTGTTATGGGTTAATTGCATTCAAGTGCCCATAACTTTATTTTGCTTATTTCTTGAATTTAATCAATGTATCACATCAATCGTCATTGTTGGGACATTGATACTTATATATCTTGATAAAGTTTAATGTATTTTACCTATGACTATCGTCAAATTTGTCTTTTTCGTCTTGTCGTGTCTCATCAGTCGTAAATTAAGTAACATGTAGCACCATGATTGATTTAACATGACTTTGTGTTATACATGTCAATTTCGAATTGATGGCTAAGACTAAACTAAGATCAATCTAACTACTATGAGTTTTAACGTAATATTTGTGCTTTTTTGCAATCATGTAGGAATCACGTGCAGAGTAAGGGTTTATTTAGCACCCGTTCGTCCCAAGATAAATGCTCACGTTTCCATTTTCGATTAGAACCAACTATATAACAATTTTTGTTCCTGGTAGTCGTTTAACTTACAAACATTCCGGACATGCTTGAGGTCTTTTATGGGAAAGCTATTCGAAAAGATTTAAGTTTTGCAATATGCAAAAGCCTAGGATATCAAAGTTTCACTCAATAAGTCAGATCGCCTAAAGTCCTAAATCAAAAAATGTATGCCAAACAAATTATTTTTTTTCCTACATAAGACTAATTTTTTTATATCAAGAATCTGGTATCAGAAGTTGGGCCAATAGATAGATGTCCAATGACAATGACTGCAATTGTACAAAAAACAACGAGAATTGCTCACGAGTTGCACGAGTTGCGGCGGGACTATGTTTTGTGTATCAGTATATTTCGTTAATTTTCCCTTGTAGTTTGATTTCCTTTTTTCCTTTTTTTGGGTTAGGCTTCTTGGCACTTAAACTTATGCTTTTTGTTTGGGCTGTCTGTTTTTTTATATACTTGGCGTTTGAGTAACACATTCAGTCATAACACATGGGGACAATATAAGGATGGCAGCTTTTATTTTTATTTGCTATTTGGAGAAAGAAAAGATGCATGAGTCTCTTGTCATTTCACCTCAGTTTGCATGTGCATTGCACACCTTTCTTCAATTGATATATCATTATGTTTTTGAAGTTACAGTTTGTATTAGCTATTTATAGGGTCTCGTATGGGTTGGGTGGTCAGACTTATTAAGCAAAAGTGAGTATGGCATGGTTACCGAAATGTGCGGAATTGCAGGATGATGCGGGTTCATCTGATTGGTCGGACATGTTGATTTTCTATTGCCGTAGGTCTGCGGCCGAGGACTGTGAATTTGCTTGCCGGATCAACACGTTGCGTGGTGAACTAACTGTTTCTTATCAAGAGAGGGTGTACTTTGTCCAGGTGCTTGAAGCGGGTGATATCACCAAGGAAGATGGCCGAGTTCTTGAATGAGGTTCAATTGAAAGATGATCAGAGGTTGACGCAGCTTGAAAACTTGGAAAGGGAGACGGAATTGAGGGCTTTTGAGAAAGAGTTGTTTGTTCAGAAACTATTGCGCAATGTGCCGTTTAAGGATAGTGATGGGTTATGTTGGATGTATGCGTTAGTAGTTGGTATTTGTGTCGAATAAATGTGCTTTGGCTTGTTTATGCCTTGCGTTCCTGTGTGTCAGTGGTCGATGGATCACGTTTGTTTATATGGTCTGTAGAAGGGTCTTTGTTATGTCCACTTGATCTATGTTTCTAGTGTCTGTAAGATAGGATTTTCTTTATGGTAATGTACGAATGGTACTTCTATTTTAGAAACCAAAATATTGGGCCGAAACCCAATCCGGGTAATCACAACCCGCTAGACAAACCCGCTAGATAACCCGCAGACAAAAAAGCGGTTACATGGCAGTTAAATAACTGTCATTTGACAGTTATTCTCAAGGGACACATCGGTTCACCAACCGACACAACTTTTAGATTGTACCCTTTCATTGTATATAAATAGGAACAGATTTATAAACGTTTATACATGATGACAATGATGAATGATTAATAGAAAATTCAGATTTTTCTTGTTTCTGGTATATTGATGATTAAAGATCCATAGAAATGAGCCAACAAATTATTTGAAAAGCATAATTCGGTGTAACGGAAAATAAAAACTCATATGGAGATTTGTTGTCTCAAAGCTTCGTGGGTAACCGAACTGTATATGAATCTTGTTTTCAATTTTTTATATAGGGTGTGCACAAAAATAGTTGCGAAAACTGATGAATCAAGATTCAAAGAAGACATAGAGCAATACTACAGTAACCCAGAATGATGAAATGCCAATGTAATGTGGCGGACATAATATAAAGGTCTCACAAAGAAGCTCCAAATAACTTTAGAAATATAATTTGGAGGTTGAAATAGAGTGTTTTATCTGGGTGTACTTAAGGACTAGCACTTTTCGTGGTTTCCGAGTGGATCTGTGACTGAAAACTTTTAAGTTGCTTTGGATTGTAATTGTGCGCTTGGAGGATAATCCCAATATGTTGTCTTGATTTAGATTAGGCGTGTTTTATGCCGACTTTGTATTGTGAATATGGAGGCTTGACTTTTTGACACATGAATGATTGGAAACATGTATTTCATTTATGCTAGAATTTGATAATATTATTGCCCCATTCAATATTTTTCTCTTAACTCAATTTGAGAACAATTTCTTTTACCTTGTTGAGGAGATGATTCCTGGCGTCTCTTTGTTACTCTGGTAGTTCATCAAGTACTTTTGAGTGGTGGTTGAGTCTGAGAAAGCTTCTGCTTCTTGAGAAAAGCACATAAGATTGTTTCTTGACGCTATTTCTTACGGTAAAATTTTATCACTTGCAAATAAAGAGCTAGATAAATACAAGTAAAAGGTATACATGGAGTTGCAAACATATTTCACAAGCATTAAGAGTATCACATATCCAATCAATCCACATATCAGCCTTATCAAGGATTCTGACCTATGAACAATCAAAGAGTAAGCTCTTCTTGAACACTTAAAAATGAAATAAGCTCTTTCTATAATACACGGGATGTTAAAATATTGATTTTCACCTCAATTCTATATACTAGTAAACAAAAGGGCCAATCTGCGACTAGTTAGCCAAAATAATCAAATTCAGGAAATCGTTACCGTGAACCATTTATGAAGTAAACTACAAACATATAACAAAAAGTGACTTAAATTACCAACTATTTGATCCTGTCATCCTGATCCGGTTTAACGTACACTTTTAATATGATGTTGCAGACTTGCAGAGACGAAAATAAAATCTGCTGAAAAATTGATTTGGACAACTTCTCAACAAGTGCTTATATTCATTTATCAGAAACATAGTACGTTATGATACTTAATAAAGGAGTTCAAACTATTTAAAACACACACAAAGAACTTGGTTACTTCTGCGATTCGGTATAAAAAAGAAACAAAGATCAGGAATATTGATATAAAGGAAGTATTGGACTGATGGTAGTAGTTTGAAAGAACAAAATTATGGATATTTCTCATTACTTGATAACCACTACTATTACAATCATTTTCTCTTATTACTTATCTCTAATCATCTCCATAAACCCAACAGTAGAAACACACAGAAACTGACCCAAGAACTACTTCCAAAGAACTGTCATTTACATCATACATCTAAAGACTTTAAATTAACTCATAAACAGAATTCACATTCTTAAACCCACAAGAAAATCGAATCGCTAGTTTCTTCACATCTGTACCAGATCCTCGCTAAAAAGAATCATGTTAATCGACTACCGTCTTGAAACCCTAGGCTAATCAAGAAATAATTGCAGTTGTTTTGCTGCCAAGACCATCTCTCTTCTAACCTTAACCCGTTCATCTTCTTCTGCCTTACGACGCTTTAATTTCCACGATCGTCAACACCGACGAACCACTTTCTAAATCACTTTCAACTTTCTCTAATGCCGCTTCTTGCTGCGATGGACCCTTTTCCTCAACTACATTCATCCCTTTTTCGAACCTATGTATATTCATGTGCCCACCCAACGCCTGTTTAGTTTCAAACTCTTTCGTACATATCTTGCATTGATACAAACAAGAAGACACAGTAGGAATAGTATTAAGACTTAACATGCACAACGCATCATTGTATTTGTTTTCGGGTTTGATCTTTCTATGGCTCGACACCGTATGACCACCAAGTGCTTGATAAGTTTTGAATCTTCTGTTGCATGTTTTGCATTTGAACTCATATTGATCAGTGTTTTCTTCAAGATGTTTTACGATCATCGTTGTACGTTTATTACCGCTACCAAGTCGTTTCTGTTGGTTTTCTTCATATCGATAGTCATTGTTGATGCAAAAGTTGGGTCTGTTTGTATTTGATCCGAATAAGCTGTTTTCCGGGTATAAAACACCTTCTTCTTGCACCAAGTGAATTTATTGAGAACCCTGCACAAGGAAGTAAAGCACCGTTAACCTTATCGTGGGAGCGGATCCCACGATTAGACTCTGGCGTGAGAGTAGGTATCGGTTGTTTTGGAGGATAATTAAGAGTCTTAGGGTTTTTTTGGTCATACATGAATCAATGAATGTTATCCTCCTTTTATAGGCCTCAGACCCCGTAGGGCTTCCTTGTATTTCGGCCCAAGATAAGGCCGATATAACCGGAATCCAACCTTATCCTTAGCATATTCAAATAAGGAGAGTATATCCCTTAATTGAATGGGCTATCTATCCCTAAAGTAGCGCCCAAGTACATCGCATGCCGGGGCATCCGGCCGCGACCTGGACGAGTGTCCGTGGCCGTGACCCATAACCCGTGGCCCAAGTAGCGATAACAATAATTAGCCCAAAATAGTACCTATGCGCCGGGTTGGACCATACTATACGTCATCAGTCATTATGCTTTGTGTGTTTTCAAGATGAAGAAATCTTGAAGGGTATGTATGTGTTTTCAAGATGAAGAAATGTTGATGGGTGTGTTATGATGATGTAAAATAAAGAAGGCGTATTAGTATCTATAACCTATATAAAAGAATGTTTTTGATTTTTTGATCTTGAGACAAAAAAAAGGAGAAAACGACACCTGGATATTAAAAACTATCAACGGCTCATATTCATTTCCCCTTTCAGCAATGTAAAACAAAACCTCAAATATTCAGCATTAAATGAAAAGTCAAGTCAACAAGAACAGTCAAACTCAACTTTCAACATTCATCACTTTTAGTATAAATACAATTCCAATGTAACATTTCATATAATCCTATAAAAAAATAATTCTCAAACCACCATTAACATCTTATCTCCTAAATCAATTCTAAAGCAAGATAAGTGAGAAAAACAAGATTAAATTTATTAGCAACAAAGAATAATGCCAATCTAAGCATTTATCGATGAATCAACTCAGTTATGTTTGTGGAACATCAATTTTTTCATGATATAACTTCTAAGTTAATTTAAATTTTAAATGTTTAATTATTAATATGTTATTTTAATGGCTATAGTTTATGTGTTAATGATATTAAACTATGAAATCAACTTCATTTTTAATGCTATGAGACTCTCAAATCAGCTTCATTCTTAATGTTATTAAATCATATATGATTTTAGATATCCATGGTTTTTATAATATTATGAAACCAGATATCAATGGTTTTCTAACTATAGGTTATAGATTTTGTTATGTTATAGAAACATAAAATCAGTCTTATTCTTGAAACAAGATATCATTGGTTTTCAAAATTTAAAAATCAATTAATTAAGGATATTTCGAAAAATATAATGACTTAAATTAAAAAAGTTTAAAGAATATTAAACATTTAATGAGAAAACCGAAAATCCTTTTTGAAACTGTAACACAAAATCTCTCAAAACAAAACCTTCAACATTCAGCATTAAAAGAAAAGTCAAGTCAACAAGAACATTCAAACTCAACTTTCAACATTCATCACTTTTAGTATAAATACCATTTGATTGTAACATTTCATGTAATTTCATATAATCATATGAACAAATAATTTCTTCAAAACCAACTTAATATTTATATACTCCCCTAAATTCAATTTCTAGAGTAAGATATGTGACAAAAAAACAAGATGTAAATTTATTAGCAAACAAAGAATTATGCCCAATCTCATTAATCGTATGAATCAACTCAGTTATGTTGTGGAACATCAATTTTCCAGGTATATTCTTAATTAAATTAATTTTAAATGTTATTACTTAAATATTTAATTATTAAATTGGCCTATAGTTTATGTGTTAATGATGTTAAACTATGAAATCAACGTTATATTTAATTTAAACTCTTAAATCAGCTTTCATGTCTTATGGTTGCAAAATTTAAAAATCATTTAATTAAGGATAGTTCAAAAAATATAATGGCTTAAATTAGGAAAGTTTGAAGAATAATAAACATTTAATAAGAAAACCAAAAATCCCTTTTGAAACTGTAACAAACATTCTGATTTTTCGGGATAATAATTTTGAATGATAAATCATTTCCTTAGTTATCCACCAATGCCTTTGAAATTCAAATGAACATGCTAACCTATTCAATTGATTATAAATATAGGCACATACATACAATACAATAGCACTCACCTTTTTCTTCAAATTAATACACACGAACTTAATGTAGATTTCTGGATCTATAATATTATATATTTCCAATTCTCAATTGCAATTCCGTATTTTTTGAGGTTAAATCTAAAACCCACATCTTTTCTTTGTGTTGTAGCAAAAGAAATGGAGATGAACGATGACTCAAGTGTTGACTGGATCAAATGCTCGATTATATATAGATGCTAGGCATAATATTGGAAGTCTCACCCTATATGAAAACCGAATAAGCTATGAAGTTTAGACTGTGCGTAATTGCAAGATCAAACACATGTAAATCTTTTGTACATATCATATAGTCCCCCCCCCCCCCACCCAATAAGTTTCTTTTATTAAAAATTGGTTGATAGTTGCATTATGCAATTGATATTTCATATTAATGCAGGTAAACGGTTCAACCTATTGCTCAGAACCAACCAGATCAACAAGTTCCAAACTTTTTACTCATGAAATATCAACATTTTACTAATTTTATCTAAAGATATTTATGCTTTATGCTAAATTATGACATCTTTTTGTTTACAAGTCTAGTTTTTTATTTGTCGAATGTTAGTTTTGAGTCCAAGTGTACATAAACTTTAACATTCCTCTAAGTATTTTTTATAGTTTATGCTAAATTGGGTAATAAAAATTTCCAATTATCTATTCTATAAGTGAAATTTCTATACATTTTAAATTTATTTATTAATCCTAAAGCAATTTCTTAAAGCATCCCGTCCAACGGACGGGCCTTGCGGCTAGTTATTTATAAAGATAGATTTAATCAGGATACGTAGTGAGTGTATGGTGTGTTTAGTTTTGTTATCGTTCTTGCATATCAAGTAATCAAGGCAATCAATCTAACAGGGTCATTTTAAAATTTGAATTTTGTAATGAAGGTTTTACATGATAATAATGGCATCCCTAAGCCCCCTTAAGTTAATTAATTATGAGGAATGCTAGGCTCACACATTTTTTACAAACAAATATCCACACCTACATGTAGCATATAATTATGAAGAGAGTAAATATTAACAAAGAGAAAATTTCATGCAACCTAATTGGTACATCTCACATGCCATATGTAAGTATGAATGTTTGTTTGTAAAAAAAGTATGAACCTACCATTTCTCATTAATTATTAATGGCCTAACCGGCAGTCATTTTGCCATGATTGTAAAAACGAGGGATTGTAACTACGGGTGTCAAACCCAACCCGGACCCGGACCCGAACCCAAACCCGAACCCGAACCCGAATATGCCTATTCGGTCGGGTTATTCGGGTCAACCCGAATAACCCAAATACTAGATAGGGTCGGGTATTTGGTTGAAAATGTTTGGATAATTCGGATTTGGGTCGACAAGAGTAAGAACTTTTTATTTTTTAAAATTAATTAAATAAATTTTCTATTTTAACGAGTAAAAAATAACAATATTTAATTACATATTTTTCATATTCTGATTACGTCGAATTCGGATTGACCCGGACCTAACTAATCCAAATTCAAATAGGGTCGGGTTCGGCTATGATATTTTCATCCTTGACCCGATTTTGACCCGTCTCAAATTGACCTGAATCCGACCAACCCGACTCGACTAACGCCCTAATTGTAACCGTGTGATTGGAAGATCACTTCAAGGAAAAAGGGGTGAATTTATTATTTGCAAACCTTTTTTTTGGAAAATTATATTTGCAATTGGAAAACTTATCATGCTGCTATCATCTATTTTGGCCCACATTTTACATTATTTAACCTGTTTGTATTTTTCTGTCAACAATATAACACGTTTACCATCAGTTTTTGTTTTATATATATTTTTGTCTTTTATTAATTTTGTCTTGTAAAACGTTATATTTTCGGTTCCGTATAATCTGTTTAATAGTTTTATAATAGAAACATTATTAAAAAAATAAAAAAGTTAGGGGGAGAGGGGTTAGAGGATAATTGTATAGTGGCGCATGAACGCTAAATCAAACGTGGATCCATAAATGACGCCGCAAAATGCAGGCCACCATACTAAACCCTTTTGTGCCAAATCCCACGCCAAGTAATTGGCGTACGTCAAATCTAGCTTTTGTCTTTTTTTATTGGTTTTGTGTATGAGTAAACGAAAAAAGTAAAAAAAATTAGTGTAAAAAAAGTGTAATGAGTGTAAAAAAAAATAATGTGTGAATAAGTGTAAAAAATAGTGTATGAATAAGTGGTAAAAAAGGAAAAGAAGAGAAAAAACAAAAAGTTGTATGAATAAAATGAAAAAAAAGTGAAAAAAAATGAAAAAAGTCAAGGGACTAACGGTGAAAGTTAACGGACTAAAAGCGGAAGTCAACGGACTAACTTGACAGTCAACGCAAACCACAAGGACCAAAAGTGTAATTTTTTTAGTGGTAACCGGTTAAACAAGTCATATACCCGATCATATTACGTACATTGAACAAAATTTGAAAGTATTTTGGGAATACTGGTAATATATTTAGTTGATTACGTATATTATAACTTTTGGAAAAAGTATCTTGCGTATGTGTAGCTTTCACCATTTTGATTAAGTTATAGTTTCTGAGTAACATGGGAAAAAATAATAAGGCGACAACATTTTTTCCTATAACACGAGCCGTATGACTCCGGAGCACCTGATGCTCTAAGCTAAAAATTGTGTGATGGCGAATGCATTCATATTAATTCATGGGTAAAGTGCAAAAAAGTCCACGTGGTTTGTCAAAATTGCAATTTTTGTCCCCCATTAAGATTTCTTTCCCACTGCGTGTCTCTCAAAACACTGTTTATTTGCATTCCGTATCCCTATCTATAGCGGTCGTCAATTTTCTCCATTAAATGAAAAAAATGAACTAACGTGCCGCGCACTTGAGGGCAGTTTCGTCATTTTACTTTTCCAACTTAAAAAAATTTAATTTATCTTTTTGAGAGAACATGATCTTAAGGGACATAATTTGCAAATGTAATACTTAGTAGTTTCAAAAATAAATGTGAACAATCCAATCACATCACACACACTTAAGCACACAATTCACACCACAATGACCAAAACTATAATTCCAACCCAGATCAAATTCCAAAGCCATTTACCAAATCAAAACTTGAACCATATAAATACATGGCACTATCATTGGTTACATCCCATTTAAAAAAGAAACCCGTTTATATTAACATTATGTTCATTACAAATGTCTTGTATCAAGAAGCTTGCAAAGGCTGCAAAGTCTAATAAAATTGAAGATCGTTGGGTGTAGGTGGATTGGTCAACTGAGAAAATGCGTGAGAACAACTTTATTGTATCAGCCAAAAAATGGGCCCCCCCCCCTAAAAAAAAAATAAAAAAAAAACGAAGACATGCCTCAGAAGAGAACTTGAAGCTTATAACGGAACAATCCAGATGTGTGCTTCCCCGCGATCGATTACCACTGATGTTTGGAGCCATGATTATGATGTTCAACAGCAATTGGAGACTTTGTCAAGTTATCTTGTTCCATCTATAGAAAGCTTGCATTTTCTCTTACATTGGATTGGTAGTGAACTCATGTACATACCACATCTGATTTGTGGTTTTTTCTGGTCTGTTTTAGGTCTCAGGTCAGGGACAGAGTCCAGTGGTGGGGTTAGGAGGGTGGCTCGCCCCCCTCAACCGGCCAACTAGCCCATTTTGTAGCTTGGAATAAATTCGTGTTACGTTTGAATAAGAAAAAAGAAACATGAGGAAGCATATCTAAAAACGGAAGATGGAGCATAAGGAAGAAGATATGTTTGATAGAAAGAGAGAAAGATATAGGGAATATAAAAAGATAAAGTACATGCTATTAAATATAGAGTATGTCCAACCCCACGAGTGGAAAATTAAAGTACTGTTGCATAAGATTTCTTGTAAATATAGTAATCTAACACTTTAGTTTACTTTAGTTATCATTTTCAATATAATTAGCCCTTATTTATATTATTATAATAAACAATTACAATTTGTTCCATCAAAAATTAAGATAAAAGGTACCATCCATCTTAATTAGAAAATCCACATCAAAGAAGTGGACATGTTCACTTCTTAATTAAAAATCACTTATATTTTCAATTTGACATATCATTTTATCTATTTATTTTTTTTTATAATTTAATTTCACCGTATTTTTTAAAATTTCGTAATCTTTAATTCAACATTCATTTTGATATATTTTTATAAATTTTTAGCTTTTCACATTTTTTGTGGTTTATTTTGAAATTGTTTTTAACAACTTTAACTTAAATTTGATACAAACTTATTCGTAAAAGATATTACTTTTTGAGACATGTTTGAATTGAATGGTAAAGAGGTGTATCTATTGTGAGGAAGAGGAATTAACTTTGAAGTTTTTATGTATATCGCAAGATGAACCTATAATTTCCTTGCTGATTTTTGATTTTTGCTACAAATATATAGTTTTACAATTTAAACATTCTATTTTGAAGCTCTACAAATTTAGAAGGGCAACTGCACGAGTTTCATCTGAAGGTCTCTTTGTATTCGATGGTATGAATATATATTATCAAACTATTGGCTAGATCTTATGAGAATTCAAGCAACGTAACCCACTATGTGATAGATTGGCTCTAGAATACGTGTTCTTTGGAAGATCCAAACTATTCACAAATAATAATGTTGAGATCAATCAAGTAACATAAATACATGCTAGTAGTAAAATAATTATGATGAAAGGTCATTAATACCCTCATTAAAACCTATAAGAAGCCAATAATACCCATCTCTCAGGGTCAAACTAACTGAAATAGTGATCAAAAGAAAAAACCAAGAAAAAAATTTCAAGGACTTAATTCGTAATACCAAGCAAACCGCAAAGGCTAATTAAGTAAATAACTCTAATAACTTCGGCCTAAAGTATATTTTTTAATCCTATAAATAAAGATGTAAAACCGTATTAAACCGATTGCAGACAATATACAGTATTATATATTGTCGACTCTCCTAAACCATCTCCGAGCAACTACCACCGCAAGAAACTCTCCCACCACCAATGGGGCCATCAAACTATTGCCAAAGTTGCTTTTCGGCCTCCCTACTACAAAAATCCTCGAATCAAAAGGCCGTGATCTTGCAAGATGTTGATGATACCCTAAATCATTCCGCATGTTATCCTACTTTCGCAATACCTCCTTTTATAAGGCACGAGTTTCTATTGGAGTATGCTAGCCGAATCAAGCATCTCCTGCTATCACCATACTTGCTCAGTTCGAGTGACTTTTCGGACATCTTTCTATTTTATAAACTATATGTAATGCAATGATTGTCATATGTTGTAACTTCGGTTTTGTTTTTGTTGTGTATTATGATTTAGGACGATCTCCGAAAACTTGATATTGTCACTGATATAAACACAACGTAAATACTATTAGGCCGAAACCCAATCCGAGTAATCCTAATCCGCAGGCCAAAAATGGCAGTTAAAAGCGGTTATAGGAAAACAGTTTAATAACTGTAAAAACAGTTATTTTCAAAGGGTCACAACCTTTGGTTTATACGAACCAACACAATGGTTGATCACACCTTTTCACTTTGTATAAATAGGAACAGATTTATAGAACAAATGTATGATGACAATGATGAATGATTAATAGAAAATTCAGATTTTTCTTGTTTCTGGTATATTGATGATTAAAGATCCATAGAAATGGGCCAACACAAAAGTTGTATGTGGTTGTTTAAAACTATTTTATGGATGTCGTTTATTTCTGAAGTCGAATGCGGTGTTGCAATGGTAACTAAGGGTACCGACTGGTGTAGCAAAATTTGTGCATGCTGCACTTTTATGGCGATTTATACGTTTCGCCTAATAGTAGTTGCTTGTTTTTAAACATAACCATATAAGCAGAAGTAGATTGTATTAAGTACATGACTATTTAAGTACATATGTTTACTGCCAGGGTTTCTTTTCGGCCGCGACAGTGTCTTTTCAAAATTTCATTTTTGCAATTTTCTTTGGTGCCTCTGGGCTGGTGCATGTTCCTTCATCTGAGTCTTTTGTCATCAGACATGGGTTGCTTTCGCTTGCCGTTAGTATTCTGTCAGAGGTTGTTTATTTTTGAATCTCTGTTGGAGGAGGTGTTGTTGGCTGAGGGGGTGGTAGGCTTAGCAATGGTTGTGGGGATGCCTGAAACGCAACATCTAGGTTGAAGTCTGGATGCCCAGGTTTAGCTCCCTTGCCGAAATGGTATTGGAAGATATGTTTTGTATTTTCAAGTTGTTTGAATGTACTGGGTACCTACTTGGTGTTTGTCTTTGTTCTCAGCGTCCTTGACGACGTCGTTGCAATCTGGCACGAAGGTGTGCGCCTTTGGGCTAAAGTAGGTAATGGTATCCACGGCGGTGCCGTCATCAATGATTGCTTTGAAACAGTATCTGCCATAGTTTGATGTATTACTTGTGACTATCAATTTTGAATGTTTGTTGGCTTCTTTGATTAGTTTTCATTATATATATA
>BQNB010051213.1:0-41113 GCA_026074375.1 Tanacetum coccineum
TCACCTTGTGTCCTTGTAATGTTCTAGCTTCTTGCTAGTGTTTTCTTTTAATAAAATTCGCCGTTCAAAAAAAAAAATTAAACACATATCAATGAACAAATCAACAGGTTTGTTCGTTGATGATGAGTAAATTTGTAGGATTGTTCGTTGATGATGAATAAATCAGTAGGTTGTTTGATTAGAGAGAATTATGATAAGATGTATATGAAATTTTAGAAAGAGAAAATGTGAATTTTAGAGAGAGAAAGTGTTTTTCGTAGAATGGCAGCCGGCAGGGATGGAATGAATCGTTTGGATGTATGTGTATATGTTATGAAACTGCCCTTGAAGTTTGCCTTATTTACCTCTCGGACATGCGGTTATAGTTACTTCTTATCCTTTTTATTTTAAGAAAACTTCTCAATTGATCATAACTATATATATATATATATATATATATTATATTAATTATTATTTAAACAATAAGCTATAATGGTTGTTAACTAAATAGTTGCTTAAAGGGAGTTAACTAACAGACGATAGTTATTAAATAGGACTAGATTGCAAATCGAAGAAAAGGAAACAATCTAAAACCCTTTCCCTTATGAAGGTCGACCAGTTTCGGTATCCCATAGAGATTGGGATAGCTTTTCTTGCACTACAAGTTAAGATGCTTATATAATGAATTATATAATTCATTATTTGGCTAATCTTAAAACCCTAAGCAAAGCAAGTCTTCTTCTTCTCCCCTCTCCCTTCTAAACCGATCATCCCATATCCCTTACTAAGGTTTGGCTTGCTCGATTATTGGTTTAAGATCTTAGTGATTTGTTTGCTTATTGTTTAACAAGAACTAGCATTCTAATTAAATTGCTAAAACGTGTGTGTGAGACCATAAAGAATTCAACCATTTTGAATCTTTTATTGTTTTGTGGTTTTACAAACCATAGATCCATTGTTCTTGAATTCGTTCCTACTTTGATCCGTTGCGAGAAAAGGTAAATAAGATAATTCGTTATGTTAATTAATGTATACTATACGTGATCTTTATCCGTTGCGTTTACTCGTGGTTAGTACTTGTTACTACCTCCGTCCCAAAATTATTTTCCACTATTTCATTTTGGGTTGTCCCAAAATAATTGTTCACTTCTAAAAATAGATAAGAAATTTAGTTTAGTTAAAAGTAAAATAGTCATTCTGTTAAAAAGTAAGAAAGAAAAAGTAATAATAAATAAATTTTTCTTAAATTGTGTGTTTTTTGTCTGTGGACAATAATTTTGAGACGAAAAGAGTAATATGTTTAAATTGCAACAAAAAATATTGCTTTAGAGTAAAAGAAAAGGTAAATAGTTTAACTTTTAATATTTAAAAGGGTAAAGGCTATAGAATACCAACGTACTTTCTAAAATTTACCGTAATGAACAACTTACTTTTTTATTATCGATACCACCAACTTACATTCAAATTTCGTTTCAACTTGAACAAAACATTTGTACCGTTAGTTATTATGTGGCAACGTTAGTACATTTAGCTAACGATCGCTTGCATCGTTAGTCTTTATATTCTTCCTCTTTGAATGTGTATAAAAAGAATTTCGATTTTTTTTTTATAAAAATGTATATAAAATTTTTCTAAAATATGTCGAGTGCAAATTTCGAAAAGAATTGAAACATAATAAATTTTCGAAACCTTTATCCAACTTCTTTTTTTTTCGAAAAAAATTTATGTGTATAAAAAAGTTTTAGGTATTTTTTTTATTAAAATATTTCGCAAAAATGTGGAAATTTTCGATTAAAAATTCGAAAACACAAAAAAATTTCGAAATTTTTTATAGATCATTTAGTAGCTGTGTTTTAAAAAAATTTCGAAAAAATGTGGAAAATTTTCAAAAAAAAAATCGAAACATAAAGTTTTTCGTATATTTTTTTTTTCGAGAAAATGTTTATGTTAGTATAAAAAAAATTCGAATTTTTTTTATAAAAATGTGTATACAAATTTTTGAAAAAATCTCTGTAAAAATTTTCGAAAAAAAAGAAGTTTCGATAAAAAAATTTCAAAATATTTTTTTTCGAAAAAATAGTTCGAAAGAAAATTTTTCGAAAAAAATATATATGAAAACCACAGGGACGATTTTTGCAACTTCCTCAATTGATTGTTACTAATATGGACTAACGTTTTGTCACATATAATTTAACGGTACAAAAACGTTTTGTTCAGTTGAAACAAAATTGAATGTAAGTTGGGGGTATCGATAATAAAAAAGTAGTTGTTCATTACGGTAATATTTAAAAAGTTACGTTGGTATTTTGTAGCCTTTACCCTATTGAAAAGAAAAAAAAAGATGGGATATTTTTTACTATAAACTCATCTCCTTTAACAAAAGGTACCCACATTTTGACCTCTGCAATGCCAAACAGAATACTTGTATAGGTTGGAATATGTCCTTCCAAGTATAATTTATTATATGTCGAATTTATTTATTTCGAGACTACAGGGACGCTCCGTTAATACGGTTAAATACAATTAAAGAAATATATTTAATATATTTATGTGATAGTTATAACTTATGTTAAATAGTTAAAGTAAATATTTTAATGTGTTATTTGATATGACATATTTAAGGACTAAGAAAAGAACGGTTTTTCTTTTAATTGGTCATAAACCCCTATTAAGGAGGTGAGAGGGTTTTCCTTGCAAGCACAAGGAATTTAGCCTATAAATAAAGGTTAAGGGATTCATTGTGGAGAGACCTAGAAAAACATAATCCCTAAATCTCTCTCCATCTCTTTTGTTTATTCGATCAACCAAAACTCAAAAGGGTTTTCGGTTCTTGTGTTGGTTCGATCCAAGGGAAAAACCACAGGGTTCAATCGTTGATTCTCTGTGAACGTTGTTGGTTTTATTGCTTAATCACTACTTGTATAGCATACTTAATTGTTTGCTCCATAAAGTATGGTGTGTGTTGAAGTAGTGGGATTATACTTTGATCCTTAGTGGTTATGTTTGGTGGTTATACATACGCGTATATTCATGAAGGTTAAGAACATTTATTGCCTAAATGGTACCATCTCTAATCTTGTTAATTTGAATTTATAAGTTTTACTTTCCGCTGCGTACTCGTGTTTAATGGTTAATTAGATTTAAAATCCCAACAGTGGCATCACGAGCCATCGTGTAGAATTTGTAGTTACAAGTAATTAAAATTTGACAAAAATTAGGGTTCTTGATTAATTTTTAAGCCCTTTGAGCGTTTTTATGCATAAAGATTCAATCTTTATATATAAGTTTCATCCTTTATTGATTATAAAATTAATTAGACGGATATAGGTTGTATGAATTTTATAGATTTAACTTGATGGGTTTAATGTTAATTGATGGTTTTATACTCTTTATTAATTGTTAATGCGGGTGTCATGTTAAATCCATGGCAAATTATCGTGGATCGAATGTGATATATATTGTTAATTATTATAATGGTTTTATTGCAATATGATGATCAAGAATTAATAAAAACATGGACATTTAAATTAAATTGGTCGATCTCGATTTGTAAGCTTATGAAAAGACCTTAGCTATATCTTAATGGTGCCTAAGATTGTTTAAATTTTATGTGCTATGTGGTATATATTTGTATACGGCTTACGCAATCGACTATTATCGATGTATGTGACCGGAGTCATTGGATGATGGAGCCTTATATGAATATATGCATGTTTTAAATTATTAGATAATTATGATCATTATTGATATTTGCATGTCTTAATTGTTAAGTGATTGATTGAAATAATTGTTATATGTATTAGTTTTGTGTTTATATTGTTTTATTTTAAGTTGGACTTGTGAGAAAATAAAAGGGTTTTTCGAAAATTAAAATATAAACATGATTAATTATTATGAAATAATGATTTTATTCTGGGGACTATTTATAGTTCATAATGAGTTTTCAAAAATTTAAAGTTATTTTATGAGTGGTTAAAAACTGGACGCTATGGATCATGGGAAGTACGGCTTATCCACTAGAACAAACTATAAGAGAAGTTTAAGGAGGATTTTCCTAAAGATTTCAGGTTTTTAATAAGCTTTCGCGCTGGGACTGTTTCTCCTTCTTTGTGCGTCGATTAGAGTTACCGTGAACATGTATGTCACTACAGTGTCATTATTTGGCCATTCTTTACATCTTTAAGTTTGAAGAAATTGTTGATATCGTCAATTTTAAATGCTATCACTTTTTTTACATTAGATGTATAGAAATGAGTGATACGTAATAAGTTACTTAATTGAGTAAAGTATTTATTAAATCTATGATACAAGATGTATGCATGCTTCTTCGCAATATTTGTCACGACAAAAATAAAATACCATTTTTAATAAAAGTTATTGTTTCCCTTCCAATTTGATTAAGAACACTTGCAAATGCTTTTTTTTATATGGTGAGACACGTGTAGATCGTAATCCCATGTGACTTATACCACTTTTTCGTGAGGACGTTAAGTGTTACATACTCAAGTTCTTGACTTGGGACGACTTAATCAGTTTAGAGGTAAGACCCTAAATGTGAGGTAAAAGATGGGATGAAACATGCTTACTAGTATATTATTGTAATAAAGTAAGTCTCATATGGTTCTAGGAATTGCACCGGCGGCAATTATTGATCGTCAATTACCTTTTGAATACACCATCACTAGCAGATCAACTGATGTGGTGGTGGGTTGGCAAAGTAGGGTCTCTAGCATGTAGAAACATTAATTGATTATTTTATTAAACTTGGGTAGTAATTGTTCTTCAAGGAGAATTATCGAATAATACTAATTCTTGAACTGCCTAACTATGTTTGGTAGATGGCATTACATGTTCAAAACATAAACCATTCGGCTTTCAGGTCGATGTTTGAAAGAGAAAAACTTTCTGGAACTAATTTCAATGACTGGCTTCGTCGACTTAAGTTAGTCTTGAGAGTCGAAAAGAAGATGTTTGTCATTGAACAACCTATACCCCCTGCTTATGCAGCTAATTCTGAAGCAAATGTGCTTGCAGAGTGGAATGCTTTATATGATGCTTATAATGAGGTGGCTTATTTTGTCTTATGCTGGGAGTATGACCACTGAAAATTCTAGACAATTTGTAAAATTTTATTCACTTATGATATGCTTCAGACGAGTACATCTATGTTTGAAGAAACCAAGATGGAGTTGAGAGTTTGACCTAATTCTAACTTTTCCATGTTTGCAAATGAGGAAGGGTAAACCGTTGTGTGCATATGTGCTTCAAGATGATAGACTATGTGGAGCAATGGAACGTCTTGGTTTTGTGCTACCACAGGATTTAGTGTTGGTTTAATCTGAATGGCTCATAGCGATTTTAATGGATTTGTAAGAAATTTCAATATGCATAACTGGGGATGACAATTGGTGAACTACATGCTTAATGCTCATTGAGTTGAAAAGGGTTTACCCAAAAGGCTGATAACACCACAAGTAATGATGATTAAAGGGGGTAAAAATCCAGGAGGCCAATAAGAAATCGCCTTAAAAGCTAAAGGTTAAGGGTAAGCTAATGGCAAGGGAAATGATAAAACAGTTATATCTTTAAGCCAAAAAAACCCTAAACTGACTGGCTAAAGAGCACCAGCTAAGGATGACACCTGCCACCACTGCAAGGAGGTGGGTCATTGGAAGAGGAATTGTCCTGTATTTCTTGCTGAGTTGTTGAAGAAAAAGAAGCAAGTTGGCACTGCCAGTTCTTCAGGTATCTTCACAATAGAATTATTTGCTTTCCCTAATAAATCCTGGGTGTATGACACTGGAGTGGTATACGTTTGTATTACAAAACAAGGGTTTAGAGGAATCAAGGAATGCTGAAACAAGGAGCACTTTATTTATACGTGCTTTTCTCTGTCAATGGTGTTTGTTGACGTGCACAAGTAGAAGATATTGGAAGTTTTAACTTAGTTTTGCCTAATGGCCTAGTGATTTGTTTAGACAATTGTCATTATGCACTTTCTATAACTAGAGGTGTTGTTTCAGTTCATCGTTTGGTAGAAAATGGATTTGTCCAGTGTTTTACGGATTTTGGAATTTCGAGTTTTATAAGAACATGTCCTTATTTTAATGCTATTCCCAGTAATGGTATTTATGAAATTGATATGCATGATCTTGTACCAAATAATAATTCTATTTATAATGTTAGCACTAAAAGAGCCAAATATAATTTGGATTCTACTTATTTGTGGCACTGCCATCTTGCTCATATAAGCAAGAAACGTATTGAAAAGCTGCAACAAGAAGGGCTTTTAAGATCAACAAATGATGAGTCATTTGATCAATGCGTATCCTTGTTTTATTGGGGCCAAAGATGACAAGGAAAATCGTTTCCACATCGTCCCGATAAGGGCGACGGATCCTTCCTTGGAATAATACATATCTGATGTGTGTGGTTCCACTTAGGACATGGTGTCAAGGGGACAAGTGCTAGCTACTCATTACATTTCACGGATGATTATAGTCGTTATGGTTTTGTTTATCTTTTTTAAAATAAACATGAAGTCTTTGAACATTAAGGTGGTTTTAAGAATGACGTGGAAAATCAACTCGAAAGAAATCAAAGCTCTTCGATCAGATCGAGTGGCGAATACATAAGCCAAGAGTTTAAAGATTGTGGAATTGTCCATACAGCTACTCCTTCATTACACCACAACACAAAGGGGTGTCTGAAAGGAGGAATCGTACTTTGTTAGACATGGTTCGATCTATGATGAATTTTACAACTCTGCCGTTATCTTTTGGGTTATGCTCTCAGTAGTCTGCAAAACCCGCATTTCAATATGGTTCAACAGAAGGTTGATAAGACTCCATATGAATTATGGTATGGAAAAGTTTCAAACTTGTCTTACTTAAAGGTCTGGGATGTGAGGCTCTTGTGAAGCGGGATACGCCTGACAAACTCCAACAAAGATCTGTTAAGTGTATCTTTATAGGATACCCAAAGGAAATAATGGGTTACTATTTTTACTTCCCACCTAAAAACAAAATAGTAGTTTGCGAGGTATGCTGAGTTCTTTGAGAAAAATCTCATACTCAAGAAGTCAGTGGGAGGGCGAAGGTCTTGAAGAAATTCAAGATGAAGATGCATCACCTCTGAAAATCACTATGCGAAATTCCTATGGGGTTGAAGGATTTCAAACCACACCTCAAGAGGGAAGTGATTCTGATTCGTAGATCCGAAAGGACACATCGAGCTCCGTAACGCTTTATGTCTTAATATGTAGGCGTGGCCGGAGCATAGTTAGGGGATCTTAATGAACCACTAGTTATAAAGTGCTATGGTTAGATCCATAAAGTCTGACTAAGTGGATCGATGCTGTGAATGCCGAAATGCAATCCTGATAGATATTTGGTATGGGTCTTGGTCGATCTTCCTCCTAATTGTAAGACTGTAAGGAGTAAGTGGCTTTTTAAGATAAAGACTGACATGGATGGCAATGTACACACCTATAAAGCTCGTCTTGTAGCAAAGGGTTATACTCAACTCTACGGGGTTGATTAATGAAAGAAATACGTTCTCACCCGATCGCTGACTTTAGGGCTTATTTGGATTCTCATATCTATAGCGGCGTTCTTGGGATTATGAGATATGGCAAATGGATATCAAAAATGATCTTCTTAAATGGTCATTTTGATGAAGACACATTTATATGGTACACTGAAGGTTTTGTTGATCGTAAACATCCCAGAAAAGTATGCAAACTTCCAAGGTTCCATTTATGGTCTTAAGCATGCATAAGATAAGTGGAATAAAAGATTTGCTGAGGAAAATCAAAAGGTTGGGTTTACTCAAAAAAAAAAATCTTGATGAGTATGTGTATATCAAAGGCTAGTGGGAGTAATGTTACATTCCTCTCTCTTTATGTCGATGACATAATAATATGGGAAAATCAATTCCAAGTTTATAAAGTTGTATGAACTTTTCTTGGAAAGTTGTTTTCGCTATGAAAGATTTAGGGACAGCAGCATTATTCTTGGAATCAAAATCTATAGAGATAGGTCAAAGCGATGATTGGACTAAGTACAAAGTGCTTACATGGATTAAGATCTTAGTGAGATATTAGGGAGGGATTAATTCCAAACGTGGTCACATCCCCATGCAAGAAAGACTTGACTTGAACAAAACACAAAGTGCTTCAACACCTGAAGAGGTGAAGCGTATGCAAAATGACCTTATGATTCGGCTGTGGGTTCCATTATGTATGCAGTGAGATATACTAGACCTGATGATGCGTTCGCGCAAAATATGACAAGCCGTTTTCAACAGAATCCTGCGTGACTCACTGGGTGCTGTGAAAACCATCTTAAGTATTTAAGGAATACTAAAGATTATGTTTTTGGTTTATAGTGGAAATACGGAGAAGCTGAACTTCGAGTTGGTGCTTATTGTTGGATGCTGGAATTGAGAATGATAGAGATGTAATACCAAAATATCTGTACTGAAGAAGGTGCTTATGACATCGGCTGTGGGTTTCATTATGTATGCAGTGAGATATACTAGACCTGATGATGCGTTCGCGCAAAATATGACAAGCCGTTTTCAACAGAATCCTGGTGAACCTCACTGGGCTGCTGTGAAAACCATTCTTAGTATTTGAAGGAATACTAAAGATATGTTTTTGGTTTATAGTGGAAATACGGGGAGCTGAACTTCGTGTTGAGTGCTATTGTGGTGTGGATTGAGACTCGAATAGAGATGATACAAAATCTCAGACAGGATATGTTTTCATTTTGAATGGAGGCGCAGTGGACTGGAAAAGTTCCAAGCAAAGTACTACTGCAATGTCTGCTACAGAAGCTGAATACATAGCTGCTTCAGAAGCTGCGATGGAAGCTGTTTGGATTAGGAAGTTTATTTCAGGGGCTTGGTTCTCTACCTAACAATAAACAAACTATTAAAAATGTTTGCGATAATTCAGGCCACACTACATTCGCTAATGGACCGGGGGTTCAGAGGGGCGCTCAGACATACCATAGGAGATAGCATTTTGTCCGCGGAGAGTATTGCACTGGCGCGAAATAAAAACTCCTGTAAAGTTCACACAGTATTGACAATATGGCCTGATCCTTTACGAGAAGGCTTTACCAAATGGAAAGCTTACTCAACATGTTAGGAGCATGGGACTTCGTTTAGCTAGTAGTTTCATGTAGATCTGTGTTTAGTATTTGGATAAGGGATGTTTGAACAATTTATTTTATGATAATGATACTTTGGCATTTGTGTTAATTTTTATTTTTAAATTGTCTCTTTTTTTTGCATGTTTAATCATGAATAATAATTTTCATTATCTTAATTAATCGTTGTCGATATTAACAATGGTGGGAAATTTGTTAAATTAGACAATTTGATGTGATTGCGAGAATTGTAGATATTATAGATTAGTCCACAAACTCACAGATATTCATAAGATGGATATTGGATTTCCCCAACATAACATGAATCTTACTTTATGGATCGGGCTATCATTAAGTTAATCTTGTTAGTGATTTTATTAAAATCCTTTAGACTTGAGATGCAAAGTATGTCTTGATGTGTGGGATTATCTTCTTGATTGGTTTCTGGTTATTCTGATAAGGTAGCTATTAAGGAATTTATTTCAGAAGTGATTATGAAGCTGAGTGACATGGACACTTGTAGTCAATAATGATTTTGTTCCTTAAAATGTTGAAGAATGATGCCACTGGGCCTCCTGTAGAATTAAACAGGATGTGTGTATGGCCGTCCGTAAAACTCATGTAGATGTGTCTCATTGATTTTCGGTAATTTGTTTACGTTACATATACGAAGAAACAGAATCGTTAAATAATGTACTGCTTTGATCCATATCCATTTTATTTTTAACTGGTAACGGGAAACAAAAGGGAATTGTAAATACTAAATCATTTTCCTGTGACTTTATGAACCCACACTCGGTCTTTTGGGAGCATTGGCTTGTGGCTAGGACGCTTTACCAATGTTATTATGTTATTTATTACATGTTCCAGTGGGAGCTGTTGGATATTGCCCAAAGTATAAATTATATATGTCCGGATTATTTATTTGAGCTACGGGGACGCCGCGTTACTATATTATGTGAATAGCATAACTTATGTTAAATAAGTTAAAGTATATATTTAATTGAGTTATTAATATGGCATTTTAAGGAAAAAAAAGTAACGATTTTCCTTTTAATTTGTAATAACCCCTATTAAGGAGGTGAGAGGGTTTTTCCTTGCAAACACAGGAATTTAGCCTATAAAATAGAGGTTAATGGATTCATTTGTGGAGAGGACCTAGAAAAACATATTCCCTAAATCTCTTCTCATTCTTGTGTTATTTTTTCGATCAACCAAAACGCAATCGGTTCTATGTGTTGGTTCGATCCAAGGGGAAAACCCACAAGGGTTTCAATCGTTGATTTCTACAAGAACGTGGTGGTTTTATTGCTTATCACTACTAGTACTAACATACTTAATTGTTTGCTACAGAACGTATTGTGTGTGTTGAAGTAAAGAGATCATACTTTTATCCTAGTGGTTGCGCGTGGTGTTATACATACGCGTATATTCAGATGTGTAAATTTATTGCTTTAAAAATGTACAACATCTCTATTTTGTTAATTATGAATTCTATAACGTGGTTTACTTTCCGCTGCGTACTCGTGTTTAATGGTTAATTAGATTTAAAATCTCAACAGTATATACATCGACTTTCATGACGAATTAACGACCCGTAGGGTTTTATAAGTATAACTATATTATCTAGCATGTTTTTAATTATCAGCTTAATAATACGTATAAAGATCATTAATGTCCGTAGACATTATTAGGTGAAAATCCATAAACAACCGAACTAGCTAGGTTTAGACTCTTGTTTAAATTGAGGTTATGATCTATATTAGACCCAACATTTGTCATAGACCTCATGATCCAATCATTAGTCCACTCATTTTTTTTCAAAATAAAAAAAAAACAATTTTTCACCATTTTTTTTTTAAAATAAAATATTTACAAACGGTAAATCGTAACACGAACAAAAAATACACCATCGCGACGTGTATTTTTTTATATTTCAGTAGACGGATTGTTACCTAAATGGACTAACGTTGTCACATAATAATTAACGGTACAAACGTTTTGTTCAAGTTGAAGCAAAATTTGAATGTAAGTTGGTGGTATCGATAATAAAAAAGTAAGTTGTTCATTACGGTAAATTTTGAAAAGTACGTTGGTATTCTATAGCCTTTACCCTATTTAAAAGAAAAAAAATGATATATACTAAACTCATCTCCTTTAACAAAAGGTACCCACATTTTGACCTCTGCAATGCCAAACAGAATACTTGTATATACATCGACTTTCATGACGAATTAACGACCCGTAGGGTAAGTATAACTATATTATCTAGCATGTTTTTAATTATCAGCTTAATAATACATATAAAGATCATTAATGTCCGTAGACATTATTAGGTGAAAATCCATAAACGACCGAACTAGCTAGGTTTAGACTCTTGTTTATATTATGTCTCTTTATTCATACTTGTTATAATATTCTGCTTATTATACATCAAGTCATCAACAATATTTACAAAGAACTGTAAATAAAATAAACCTGAATCCATTATTTTTGTTTTAGGTGAAAGTTGTTGGTTATATTTTCAGTTTGTGCATTTTCTCATCACATAAATATTTTTCCTACATTTGGTTTTCACAATTGTCGCACAAGTTTCTTCTCACAACAAATGGTATATCTTGATGTGATAGTGAACGAAAGTGCAGTGATCGCTTGCTTGCGTCTTGATACACAATTTATTTAGACAATCACAGGCGATATCCTTTCAACTTCACAAGTACGCGGCCCATTCTTACACCCAATATAAAGCGTCGATCTGGAATGTGCCCACAATTAGGTGGTCCAGTAGTTTTAATGGCCATTCATGTACACGATTCGACTTGACTTTCACATTACTGTTCATATGGAGCACAATTGCATGCACTTACAACAGATGCGGAGTAGATTTATTTGAACCCAAAAACCAAGTGATAAGTAAAAGGTAAGAATACTTAAACAACCAAGGTAGAATTTGTAGTTACAAGTAATTAAAATTTGACAAAAATTAGGGTTCTTGATTAATTTTTAAGCCCTTTGGGCGTTTTATGCATAAAGATTCAATCTTTATATATAAGTTACAATCTTTATTGATTATAAAATTAATTAGACGAATTCTAGGTTATATGAAATTTTATATGATTAAAACTTGATGTGTTTAATTGTTAAATGATCGGTTTTATGATTTTATTAATTGTTAATGAGTATCCATGATAAAACCATGCAAATTTATCATGGATCGATATGTGATATAATATTGTTAATTATTAATGGTTTTATGCAAATATGAGATCCAGAATTAAAAACTGGACATTTAATTTAATTGGAAAGATCTACGATTTAAAAAAGCTATAAAGACCTTACTACGTCTTAATGGGGCCTAAAGTTGTTTAAATTTTATGTGCTATGTGGTATATACTTGTAAATGGCTTACGCAAATCGATTATATCGATGTATGTGGCTGGAATCATTGGATAATGTAGCCTTATATGAATATATACATGTTTTAATTATTAGATAATAAGGATCATAATTGATATTTGCATACTAATTGTTAAGTGTTTGTTATTTGAATAATTGTTTATGTGAATTAGTTTTAATGTTGATATTATTTTATTTTAAGTATTGGACCTTGTGAGAAAATAAAAGGTTTTTCGAAAATAAATATAAACAAGATTAATAATTTATGAAGATCAGATTTATATATGACTATATATAGTTCAAAAGAGTTTTCAAAATTAAAGTTTTATAAATGATTGTTAAAACTGTACGCTATGGACTCATGGAAGTACGGCATTATCCACTAGAACAAACAATAATGAAGTTTAGGAGGATTTTTTCTAAAGATTTCAGGTTTTAATAAGCTTGCGCTGCCTGTTTTCTCCCGCCTTCTTTTGCTTCGTTTAGAGTTACCTGGGGAAAACATGGTAAGTCACTACAGTGTCATTATTTGACCAGTCTTTAATCTTTAATTTGAAAAAAAGTTGAACGACAAATTAAAAGGTAACCCTAATTAACAAATTAGATGTATAGAAAAATGAGGTGATACCGTAATAAGTTACTTAATTGAGAAAAGTATTTATAAAATCTATGATACAAAGATTATGCATGCATTCTTCGCACATATTTTGTCACACAAATAAAAGACTCTTTTAAATAGTTATAGCATCCAATTTGAAAGAACACTGCAAATGCTTTTTTTACTATGCGTGAGACACGTGTAGATCGTAATCCCAATGTGATTATACACTTTTTCGTGAGACGTTAGTGTTACATAATCACAGTTTCTTGATTTGGACGACTAATCAGTTTTAGAGGTAAGACCTAAATGTGAGGCAAAAGATGGGATGAAACTGCTACTAGTATATGTTGTAATAAGGAAAGTCTCATATGGTTTCTAGGAATGCACCGCGGCAATTATTGATCGTCAATTACCTTTTGAATACACCATCAATAGCAGATCAACTGATGTGGTGGTGGTAGGCAAGTAGGTCCTAGCATGTAGAAAATAGTTGATTATTTTATTAAACTTTGGTAGATTAATTTTCTTTCAAGGAGAATTAATCGAAAATACTAATTCTTTAACTTTAACATGTTTTGGAAAATGGGCCATTACCCGTTCAAAAACATAAACCATTCGGCATTCAGGTCGATGTGTTGAAAGAGAAAAAACTTTCTGGAACTAATTTTCAATGACTGGCCTTCGGTCCGACTTAAGTTAATCCTTAGTAGTCCGAAAAGAAGATGTTTATCATTGAACAACCTATACCCCCTGCTTAATCACTAATTCTGAAGCAAATGTGCTTGCAGAGTATGCTTTATATGATGCTTATAATGAGGTGGCTTGTCTTATGCTCGGTAGTATGACTCCTGAACTTCATAGACAATTTGAAAATTATTCACCTTATGAGATGCTTCAGGAGCTTAAATCTATGTTTGAGAAACAAGCTGGAGTTGAGAGGTTTGACCTAATTCAAACTTTCCATGCTTGCAAACATGAGGAGGGTAAACCAGTTGGTGCATATGTGCTTAAGATGAAAGACTATGTGGAGCAACTGGAACATCTTGGTTATGTGCTCCCACAGGATCTTAGTGTTGGTTTAATCTTGAATGGCCTCACTAGTGATTTTACTGGATTTGTAAGAAATTACAATATGCATAACATGGAGAAGACAATTGGTGAACTACATGCTATGCTCATTGAGTATGAAAAAGGTTTACCTAAAAAGGTTGAAACACCACAAGTAATGATGATTAAATGTGGTAAAATCCAGAAAGCCAATAAGAAATCGCTTAAAGCTAAAGGTAAGGGTAAAGCTAATGGCAAGGGAAAGGATAAACACGGTTATATCTCTAAGCCTAAAAACCCTAAACCTACTGCTAAAGAGCACCCAGCTAAGGATGACACCTGCCACCACTGCAAGGAGGTGGGTCATTGGAAGAGGAATTATCCTGTATTTCTTGCTGAGTTATTGAAGAAAAAGAAGCAAGTTGGCACTGCCAATTCTTCAAGTATCTTCACAATAGTTTTATTTGCTTTCCCTAATAAATCCTGGGTGTATGACACTGGTTGTGGTACTCGTGTTTGTATTACAAAACAGGGGTTTAGAGAAACAAGGAAGCTGAAACAAGGAGCACTTTATTTATACGTGGGCAATGATGTTCGTGCACAAGTAGAAGCTATTGGAAGTTTTGACTTAGTTTTGCCTAATGGCCTAGTGATTTTGTTTTAGACCATTGTCCATTAATGCACTTTCTATTAACTAGAGGTGGTTGTTCAGTGCACGTTTGGTAGAAAATGATTTGTCCAGTGTTTATACGGATTTTGGAATTTCAGTTTGTCCCCCCCTAAGAACAATGTTCATTAGTTTAAGCTATTCCAGTAAGGGTATTTAGGAAATTGAATAATCATGATCTTGTACCAAATAATAATTCTATTTATAATGTTAGCACTAAAAGAGCCAAACTAATTTTGGACTCTACTTATCTGTGGCACTGCCGTCTTGCTCATATAAGCAAGAAACGTATTGAAAAGCTGCAACAAGAAGGGCTTTTAAGATCAACAGATGATGAGTCATTTGATCAATGCGTATCTTGTTTATCGGGCAAGATGACAAGGAAATCGTTTCCACATCGTCCCAAAAGGGCGACTGATCTTCTTGGAATAATACATACTGATGTGTGTGGTCCACTTAGACATGTGTCAAGACAAGGTGCTAGCTACTTCATTACATTCACGGATGATTATAGTCGTTATGGTTTATTTTATCGTTTTTAAACATAAACATGAAGTCTTTGAAACATTCAAGGGGGTTAAAGAATGAAGTGGAAAATCAACTCGGAAAGACAATCAAGGCTCTTCGATCAGATCGAGGTGGCGAATACATAAGCCAAGAGTTTAAAGATTGTTGAATGTCCAACAGCTTTACTCCTTCATATACACCACAACAAATGAGGGGTGTCTGAAAGGAGGAATCGTACGTTTGTTAAACCAGTGTTCGATCTATGATGAATCTTACAACTCTGCCGTTATCCTTTTAGGATTATGCTCTAGAGTCTGCAACACGCATTCTCAATATGGTTCCAACCAAGAAGGTTGATAAGACTCCATATGAATTATGGTATGGAAAAGTTCCAAACTTGTCTTACTTAAAGGTCTGGGGATGTGAGGCGCTTGTGAAGCGGGATACGCCTGACAAACTCCAACAAAGATCTGTTAAGTGTATCTTCATAGGATACCCAAAGGAAACGATGGGTTACTATTTTTACTTCTCACCTAAAACAAAATAAGTTTTTGTTGCGAGGTATGCTGAGTTCTTTGAGAAAAATCTCATAACTCAAGAAGTCAGTGGGAGGGCCATAGATCTTGAAGAAATTCAAGATGAAGATACATCACCTTCTGAAATCACTAGCGAAATTCCTATAGAGGTTGAAGGTTTCAAACCACCTCAAGAGGAAGTGATTCCGATTTGTAGGTCCGAAAGGACACATCAAGCTCCGTAACGCTTATGTCTAAATGTAGAGGTGGACAGCAAAGTCGAGGGGATCTTAATGACCCACTAGTTATAAAGCTGCTATGTTATATCCATAGCTGATAAGTGGATCGATAGCTAGAATGCAGAAATGCAATCCCATGATAGATAATATGGTATGGGTCTTGGTCAGATCTTCCCCTAATTGTAGATTGGTAAGAGTAAGTGGCTTTTTAAGATAAAGACTGACATGGATGGCAATGTACACCCTATAAAGCCCGTCTTGTAGCAAAGGGTTATACTCAACTCTACGGGGTTGATTATGAAGAAACGTTCTCACCCGTCGCTGACATTAGGGCTATTAGGATTCCATATCTATAGCGGCGTCTATGATTTATGAAATATGAGCACATGTATATCAAAACTGCCTTCTTAAATGGTCCATTTGATTGAAGACATTTATATGGTACCACCTGAAGGTTTTGTTGATCCTAAACCTCCCCAAGACAAGTTATCAAACCTCAAAGGTCCATTATGTCTTAAGCAACATCAAAAGCGGAAAAAAGAATTTGATGAGGAAAATCAAAAGGTTTGGATTTAACTCAAATCTTGAGATTCATGTGTATATCAAAAGCTAGGGAGTAAGTTTACATTCCTCATCTTATATGTCGATGACATAATAATCATGGGAAATCACATTCCAAGTTTACAAAGTGTAAAGGATTATCTTGGAAAGTGTTTCGCTATGAAAGATTTAGGGGAAGCAGCATTTATTCTTGGAATCAAAATCTATAGAGATAGGTCGAAGCGATTAATTGGACTTAGTCAAAATGCTTACATGGATAAGATCTTAAAGAGATATAAGATGGATAATTCCAAGCGTGGTCACATCCCCATGCAAGAAAGACTTGACTTGAATAAAACACAAGGTGCTTCAACACCTGAAGAGGTGAAGCGTATGCAAAATGACCTTATGAGTCGCTGTGGGTTCCTTTATGTATGCAGTGAGATATACTAGCCCTGAGGATGCTTCGCGCAAAAATATGACAAGACCGTTTTCAACAGAATCCTGAGTGAACCTCACTGGGCGGCTGGAAAACCATTCTTAATATTAAGGAATACTAAAGGATATGTTTTTTTGGAGTTATAGTGGAAATCCTGAAGCAGAACTCGATGAGTGCATTGTGATGCTGGATTTGAGACTGATAGAGATGATAACAAAATATCAACCTGAAGAGGTGCTTAAAGATTCGGCTGTGGGTTTCATTATGTATGGCAGTTGAGATACACAGACCTGATGAGCTTCGCGCAAAATATGACGAAGCCGTTTTCAACAGAATCCCTGGTGAACCACACTGGGCTGCTGGGACAACCATTCTTAAGTATTTAAGAATACTAAAGATATGTTGTTTGTTTATAGTGGAAATCCGAGCTGAACTTCGATTGAGTGCTATTGTGATGCTGGATTGAGACTGATAAGATGATACAAAACATCATACAGATATGTTTTTTCATTTTGAATGAGGGGCAGTGGACTGGAAAAGTTCCAAGCAAAGTACTACTGCAATGTCTGCTACAGAAGCTGAATACATAGCTGCTTCAGAACAGCGATGGAAGCTGTTTGGATTAGGAAGTTTATTTCAGGGCTTGGTATCATACCAACAATAAACAAACTATTAAAATGTTTTGCGTATAAATTCACCACACTACATTTACGCTAATGAACCGGGGTTCAGAGGGGCGCCAACACCTACCATAGGAGATATCATTATGTTTGCGAGAGTATTGCACTGGGCGAAATAAAACTCCTTAAAGTTCACTTATATGACAATCTGGCTGATCCTTTTACGAAGGCTTTACCAAATGGAAAGCTTACTCAACATGCTAGGAGCATGGGACTTCGTTTAGCTAGTAGTTTCATGTAGATCTGTGTTTAGTATTGGATAAGGATGTTCGAACAATTTATTTTACGAATAATGATACTTGGCATTTTGTTATTTTATATTTGTAAATTTCACTTAATATTTGCATGTATAATCCATGAATAATATTTTCATTATTCTAAATTAATCCGTTGTCGATTAACAATGTGGGAATGTTGTTAAACTAAGACAATTCTGAGTGATTGGTGATATTGTAGATATTAAGGATGAGTCCACCAAACTCACATGATATTCATAAGATGGATATTGGATTGGAGCCCAAGCTAACAAGAATCGTTACGTTTTAGTGGTGATCGTCATCATTAAGTAAATCTTGTAAGTCATTTTATAAAAATCCTTAGACTTGAGATGCGAAGATGTCTTGCATGTGTGGATTATCCTTCTTGATTTGGTTTTGGTTATTCTAATAAGTAGCTATTAAGGAATTAATTCAAAGTGATTATAAGCAGGTGACATACACTTGTATCAATAAAGAATTTGTTCTCTTCAAATGTTGAAGAATGAATGCCACTGGGGCGCCCCCCAAAACGGGGTGAAAACCCCCTCGGTAAAGAATTAATCAATGTGTGTAGCCGTACCCGAAAACTCATTAGATGTGTCTCAATTGATGTTTCGGGAATCTTGATTAGTTACATATACGAGAAACAGAATCGTTAAATAATGGAATGACTTTTGATCCATATCCATTTTTAACATGGTATCAGAAACAAAGGGATTGTAAATACCTAAATCATTTATCCGTGATTTTATGAAACCACACTCGGATATTCTGGAGCATTGGCTGTTGCTAACACTTACCACTGTTATATGTTAATTATACATGTCCAATGGAGCTGTTGGAATATGCCCCTAGTATAAATTTAATATATGTTCCGGATTATTTATTTGAGCCTACGGACCACGCTTAATATTTAATGTGGATCAGCAAAACTCTGTTAAATATAAAAAGTACATATTAAATGATTAATAAATGCATTTAAGGAAAAAAAGTAACGATTATTCTTTTAATTTGTCATAAACCCCTATTAAGTATGTTGCGAGGGTTATCTTGCAAACCCAAGGAATTTAAGCCTAAAATAAAAAAAAGGTTAATGGATTCATAGTGGAGAGACCAAGAAAAACATAATCCCTAAATCTCTCACCATCTCTATGTTTATTCGATCACCAAAACACAAACGGATTCTTGTGTTGGTTCGATCCAAGGGAAAAACCCACAAGGGTTTCATTCGATGATTTCTACAAGAACGTGGTGGTTTTTTGCTTATCACTACTTAGTACTAACATAAGACTTAATATTTGCTACATTACGATTTTGTGAGTTGAAGTAAGAGAGACATCCTTTTTTATCCTAGTAGGTTGCTCGTGGTTGTATCCATACGCGTAAAATACAAGAAGGTTTAACATTTATGCTAAAATGTACACATCTCTAATCTTGTTAATTATGAATTCTATACGTGTATACTTTTCCGCTGCGTACTCGTGTTTAATGGTTAATTAGATTTAAAATGTCAACAGTATATACATCGACTTTCATGACGAATTAACGACCCGTAGGGTTTTATAAGTATAACTATATTATCTAGCATGTTTTTAATTATCAGCTTAATAATACGTATAAAGATCATTAATGTCCGTAGACATTATTAGGTGAAAATCCATAAACGACCGAACTAGCTAGGTTTAGACTCTTGTTTATATTGAGTTAAGATCAATATAGACCCAACATTTGTCATAGACCCAATGACCAATCATAGACCATCATTTTTTTAGCAAAACTAAAAAAAAACAATTTTTCACCTTTTTTTTTCAAATAAAATACTTACAAACGGTAAATCGTCACACGACAAAAAATACACCATCGCGACGAGTACTTTTTTATCTTTCAGTAGACGGGTGACACGATATACTTTCGAGAAACTTTTTTCGATTTTTTTTTCAGTCACGAATTGCAAAAATCATATATGATTCGTATAACGAATCATATATGATTCGTATAACGGATCATATATGATTTCATAAAATCATATATGATTTCATAAAATCATATATGATTTGTGATTCCGACAAACTTTTTTCAATTTTGTTTCAGTCACGAATTGCGAAAATCATATATGATTCAGTAGACGATCATATATGATTTCGTACAACGAATCAAATATATGATTTCCATAAAATCATATATAAAATCGTATATTACTTCATAAAATCATAAAAAAAGTTCGTCGAAAGTACATAGTGTCGCCCCTCTAAAAAAGAATAATTTAATTCTCGTCGCGATGGTATGTTTTGTTTTGCGTAACGATTAACGGTGTGTGAGATATTTAATTTTTAAAAAAAAGGTGGAAAGTGAGTTTTTTTATTTTTATAAAAATATAGTCAAGTCATCAACAATATTTACAAAGAACTGTAAATAAAATAAACCTGAATCCATTATTTTTGTTTTAGGTGAAAGTTGTTGGTTATGTTTTCAGTTTGTGCATTTTCTCATCACATAAATATTTTTCCTACATTTGGTTTTCACAATTGTCGCACAAGTTTCTTCTCACAACAAATGGTATATCTTGATGTGAATAGGACGAAAGTCGGGAGAGCCAATAGACCGTGAACCGGACCGGACCGGAAAACAGTGACCGAACCGGACCGACCGGACCGACCGCGGTCTTGTTCACGGTCCAGGGTTTTTGGACCTATTCAGTCTTCGTTCCGGTCGGTCGGTCCGGTCCGACAAAAACCCCGAGATTAAAACCTTAATAGGACCGACGTACCTGAGGACCGAACCGACGGACCGACCCGGACCAGACCGTACCATTTTCGTTCCGGTCCACGGTACCGTCTTTTTAGACCATTTTCGTTCTCGTTCCGGTCCGATCCTAGACGTCCGGTCCCGGCCGGTTTTTTTGGACCGTGCTCCCCCTAAACGAAAAGGCAGTGGATCGCTTGCTTGCGTCTTGATACACCAATTTTTTTTCGACAATCACAGGCGATATCCTTTCAACCCTTTTCCACAAGTACGCGCCCATTCTTACACCCACTAACAGCGTCGAACTGAACGTGCCCACCAATTAAGTGGGTCCATAGTTTAATGCCATTCATGGAAAAACACGATTCGACTAGTCTTCCACATTACTGTTCATTTAGAGCAAAATTGCATGCACTTACAACAGATGCGGAGTAGATTTATTTGAACCCAAAAACCAAGTGATAAGTAAAAGGTAAGAATACTTAAACGACCAAGAAAAGTTACCGGGCATATATGGAAATTCTATAGAAAGCTGGAAATAAGCTAGACGTTAAACTACTTAAGATAGTTTGGCAAAACCAGCGAACCCGTATTCCAAAATCTGGGCTCTCATTTTAAAATTTCTTTTGATCTAAATAGCTAAAACTTTCTACCGTTGATATTTGAGTTAAGTTTATATAATAGCAACGAACTTTCAAAAATGTACAAATATCATAGGCGAACTTTAAAAACTACTAATATCGTGTACGTACTTTCATATTTCGTTTGATATCATATACCTAACTTATTTTTAACATACAAAAGTTCATGTCCATCTTCTATGTGAACATGTCACATTGGATTTTGTTTAGTTTAGTCAGATTTAATTGCTCCATCCTCTACTAGCGCTATTCGTAGGGCGTTTTTTTCTTTCTAAATGTAATTAAAGTGTGTTCTTTTTATAATGCAATGGAAGTTTGTTTTTATTTCAATGTATACGCTTATAAAACGAATGAAAAAAACAGAGAAAAAATATGTTGTTACACTTAAACAAATTTAATGATAAACAACAAATGGATAACGATAACCAGAACTAATATTGATTTTATAAATTGCTTAATAACTTGATGATCAAATGCTCACTTTTTTTAAACGGCGGCAATTTTATTAAAAAACTAGCAAGGTGCTAGAAATTATATAGGAGATTTAAGCCAATCATTCCAACTACTAGACAAACTACCTCTATGCTTAAGCCAAGAAAAAGAATACAAACGAATATAATCGAAAATGTCACTTTTCCTCAAGGAATGAGACTTAAAAGTGATACTATTACGATACCGCCAAATGAACCATAAAGAAGCCGCGATGATCACGAATAAGCCGTGCTTTTTATCTCTAGAAACGGGCCACGAAGTCAACCAATCAATCCAATGAGCGTTAATCAAAAAGAGGAAAGGAATCATCACACCACCTCCTAATGATCCTCTAAATCTCCTTAGCAAAAGTGCATTCGAAAAAAAATATGATCATTAGACTCCACATTAACGTTGCAAGAGGGACAAGAAATCTCCGAAATTTTGATACCTCTAGATGAGTGATTAAGGCGATGCGGGAGCCTATCTAATTTTAAACGCCATATGAATATGTTTACTTTACGGGGAAGAGACTTATCCATGTCGTCTTAGTATCCAATGATGGCAAGTGTGTGGTCGTCTAATTAACGAAAAAATGACTACCAAACATTAGAATCCCATCTGAGCAAGAGACAAGTACCATTTATCCATATCTTCGCTAACCTCGATTTGGCTAATTTCCGCTAACATATGTTGTAGATGTTGGTGAGTTTTCGGAAACTCCTAAGTAAGAATGCTACGAGACCAGTTCCATTCCTATTGGCCTTTTGAAATATGATCCATAACCAAACAATCCTTCTCGCGTTCCAAGAGAAAGAGCCTATTGAAACGAATGTATAAAGGAGAATTACCAAGCTAAATATCTTTCCAAAAGCAAATGAGAGAACCATAACCCACCTGAAATCGAATTGAATCCATGGGAAGAATGGAACTTAAATGTAGGTAATTAGAAGTCCCGACAATCTTAGACCATAAACTGTTGTTTTTGCAACCATTATGATCAAAACCACATTCTCTACCATGTAATGCTCGAATAACTTTTACCTATAAGGAGCCAGGATTAGAGTAGAATTTTTTTTAGTAGTCGATTCTAGTTTTTATATAATTTTTAGCTTAAATTCGTATTTTTACTTAAATGTTCTTGTAATTTCCTTTTCTTTTAATGTAATCAGCTTTTTCAGTTAATGAAATTCAGTTTTAAATTCCGTTTTCTAAGCTCTCATTTAAAGTCATAAGCTCTCTTAATAAGCCATATTGTCTCATAAGCTAATAAGCTACTCAAAAGCTCTTTCAGTCTATAAGCTGAAATAGAGCTGTTTGAATTCAGTATTAATCTTATCTAAACCTTTAACTAGCTTAAACTTACATGGATCTTATTGGATCTAAGCTTTTGGAAGGGGATCTTACCTTGGAAGAGATCCCAAGGACTTATACTCTAGCTTATTCATAAGCTAGAGAGCTAGTAGCTGCCTTTATTGGTTCCTTTTGTTTAGCTAAAGGATCAAGTGAGTTATTCATCTCCAATTTCAGTTTTAAATTGCTTAGTTTTAGTTTATATGCTTAATATTGCTTATTTGCTTATTCTCTTGCTTATTAGTGTTTAAATGTTTTTTCTAGTACTTATTAGTTATGTGTCTTTATCTGTTTTTGCTTAAGTAGTTATAGATCTTTAGTTGTTAGATTCTGTCATAAAAACTCATAAAATCCAAAAATATTAGTTTAAATAGTTTAGATCTTAGATTAAAGCTTATTCAGTTTTTTAATCATGATTACTAAGTTTGTTTTAAGCTAGTTTTTATCTGGTATTTAGCATTTGTTCATTAGATTTCTCTTTAAAAGCTTTTCTCAAATCTGTCATAATGGTTAAGTAGTGTTTGGTTTAGTGCACTCTTAATTTGCACTAGCAGTATTAACATAAGTTAATACTGCTAAACTTTTACACTACCAGTACTAACTTCCAAGTTAGTACTGCTTTCATAAGTTAGTACTGTTAGCTTTAATCTCAGTAGAATTTAGTTTAGTTTTAGCTTATTTAGATTTAGTTTTCATTTTCTAGCTTATTTCATTGCTTCTTTAGTTTTCAAAAGTCAAAAATTGCACCAACAGTACTTTCACTTGAAAGTACTGCTGAACTTTTACACTACCAGTACTAACCATAAGTTAGTACTGCTGTGTTCTCAGCCTCATTTAGATAAGTAATTTTAGGATTTAGCTTATCAAATTCAGTAGAATTTAAGTTTTCATAGAGCTTAATACATTTTAAGTCTTTATTTGCAGTTTCTAGCTTATTTCCTTAGTTTAATTTAGCTGTCAAAAGTCATAAAAACCTGAAAACTCCAAAAACAGTACTTAGAGTCCTTAGAATTTAAATTTGTTAATTTAGCTTATGGGTATAGATTTTCCAGCTTAATTAGATAGCTTATGGGTAGTTTAATAAGTCTTCAAAGTTTTAGAGTCTAATTTAGCTTTATAAAGTTTTTATCTTGCTTGGATCTTGAGTTTCTTTGCTTATTTCCTGAGTTTGCTTACTTCATGATCAATTTCAGTAGCATAAAAGTAGTTTAAGTTTTAGTTTCTTTTCATTTATAAAATAAGCATATCATAAGCTCTTTAGAACTTCTTTCCTTTTTCATTTTGATCTAGTTTTGAGTTTTCTATAGCTTATTTTCTAAAAACAAGGGATAAGCCCTCCTTTCTGTAACAGCTTAAAGATAAGCTCTTTTAGAGCTTATTTGTGAGTTTCAGCCCAAGTAGCCTTTATTAATCTTGTTCCCCCTGTCTTCCTTTACAACTTTGCTTCTTTGAGTTTTTCATTTTAAGCTCTTTAAAATTTCGAATGCTTATTGGACTTAGTTTGTTGTCGGGATAGATTCTCAGGGTATAAAGTGTAACTTTTCGATTTTAATTGTTTTTCAGTCAGTCCCTCCGTTAGTTTGTTAGTTTCCCCGTTAGTTTCTTAGGTTTTTGCACCATTAGTCCTTAGTTAAGTTTAATTAGGTTTATTAAGTTTTAATTAATAATTAGGGTTAAGTTTTAATTAGTTTAATTAAACTTTTATAAAAAGATAAAAAATAGGGCTTTTATTTTTAATAATTTTCGGCAACTTTTCTTTATTTAGTGAAATTTTAGTTTACATTTTTAGGGATTTAAAAATTGGTTTACTTGCTTATTTGTCATTTATTTGTTGCTTTTTAATCAAGTAGTAATAGCTTATCCAAAATATCTTTGTTCCATTCAAATCAGGATCCGAACGAAAACGTGGTTTCAATCTCACTAGTCATTGGGGAAACATATACATATATTATATATTTTATATATTATTTTTGTAAGTCTTGACTTTTTACCTTGGTTAAAGGTGAATCTATCGATTTGATGTTGCTTGCTTATTGTTTTGTTCTCACGTACCCGTTTTCCCACAAAAATAGTAAAAATTTTGTGACGAAATTGAGCCAAAGAATGAAGAACCTCCGATCTTAAGGAAACTAATCACGATAATGAAAAAGAAATCAGTGAAATTTTTAGGATTGAAACAAACTTGTTCGATTATGAAACACCGCTATGCGAAAAATTCAAAGAGTTCAATTACCTACTCAAGATAGACCGATGTCCTTAACCATTTGGGGGAATAATTTAGGATTTAGACTTATGAAGAATATTAGGACGATTGGATTGTGAGTGAATCAAAGAATTGCCATGGGTACATTAAAAAACCATGGACGGATGATGAGAATGGAGAAGAACCGTCAATATTATTAAGCATTATCAAGCCTTTTAATTATAAACTTCGATGCTCTGACAAGAAGGCCAACTGCAACTAGAGAGAAGATGGATATTGTAAAGGAGGAAACTTACCTAGAGCCTACATGGTTGGAAATTCACTCCCTACTCCAAGAAATCCCCAATACGCCGTATCGACAATATTCAAGATCCTATAAATAGAAAACTCAAAAACAAGTTTTAAGTGTGCTAAATCATATTCTCGATACCTAAACCATAAAAGTCGATTTTCAGAAGAGAAAAAGAGCATAAGAGGTCGAGCAACACAATCAAATTCCATATGAGACAACATGTAATTTCTTATACTCTTGTAATCGTAGGTTAGGTATTGGAATGGATGGTATCATGGTCGATAACAGTGCAGTTAGTTGATAGGCCGCCTAGGAGGTCGTACTGAGCTATCAGAGTTTACTACTGGTAGTGAGAGGTACTAGATTTAGTGTATCAGAGGGGGTGGTGCGAGAGTTGTGATTGGGGAACTACCGGGATTATAAATAATTCGGTCGAGGGTTCGGTATTACCATTGTTATGAATGATCTTAAGTTTGTTTTTTATCTTGATTCTCTATTTGATCGTTGATTGCTTTTTATGTTTATCAATTCTTACTTGTTTCGTGCTTTGTAGCGACCTATCATTCAACTAGATCGAGTGATACGGACCAATAATCTAGAAGTCGGATAGCCTCCATATAGTGATTCATACATCAGACCAATAGGATCACAATAACGATTATCTTGCCCTAGATTGTGAGCTTAATGTTGAGCCATAAGTAACCTTGTATCAACGAGTACGTTTTCTTATTAATGTAAAAGACTTGGTTAGTGGACTACTAGTGTATGAATTGCCATTAAGCAGTAAGTGGGTAAAGTCTCTATGAGCTAGGGTTTAACAAGATCACCATTGCTTTAATCCCTAAGATAGATTATAATTAGCAAATAAGGATGCTTTATGCAGATCGTTAATTTATGACAAGGATTCTACGTGGTCCCTAGGTCTTAGGAAGAAGTACCGCCAAATCTTAAAATTGATATGCCGCCTTGAGATAAAGTAATCATGTCACAAATAAACAACAATGTTTCTGATTGGTTATAATGGTTAATCCAGTTTTTCTTATATTTGGCTAGACCGCTCTTTTATCTTCTGTTAATTTGCTTGCATGTATTTTAGTGTCTTGAATTGGTTTTAGTCACCAACCAAACCTGTGCCAGTCTCTTAGGCTAAAAACCCCCTTATCCCTTAGATTTAGGATTAACATAGGTTTAGCATAGGTTTAGCATAGATTAGAATACCTTAGATTAGAAAACCAAGTATTAATCAAATTGAAAGTGTTTCTCGCACTTAGTGATCGATGCCCTACTTACCACGAAACTCCTATCGATCGGGTACACTGCCCGCAAAAAGTGTTATTTTAGGTAAAGTCAGCAAAATATATATTACACTTACATGAAAACACCCATCACCCTCCTTACATTTAGGTAGAAACCAGGTCAATACATATGCTATGAGAATCACTAAGATGATCTCTGGTATTAAAGATAGTCATCATGACCCTATGGATGCCAATTGCACAATCTTCCCAGCACTCAGTCTCTCAAAATATCATTGTTTCATTTAACATAGAATAAACATGTTATCGGTCGACTTTCTCACTCCGAGTTCGTTGGTATTGAAAAGGTGACAGTCAGCTCCAGCCTCCGATCACTAAAACCAAAACGCACCTATTGAGTCTAAAACCAGAAGAGATTAATATAAATCTCGTTAGGACATAATTCCAAAAAATACACTTGTTATTTACCAACAAAGAAAACTAGTGGTATATAAGAGTCCTACGCATTAAATCGTGTATCTTTGCCAGAATATTCAGGAGTGATACTCCTTTAGTTTCACCGTGACAATGTGCGCGCATCCTTCCATGTCAAACATCAAACAGCACTGCGGTCGGTGACTTGCGAGATTCTATATGAATCAAGCTTCTGTCAACAGGATATAGATTTTGGGTACAGTACAAAATTGAGGAATCAATCAGTCAATAGTAACCTAACTGATTCACTCTTACCGTGTTGTCTGCTTTGAGACATTTCGGTAATGAGAATAAGTTAGTGCAGCTGGAAACCCTGTAAAGGAGATTCTTTGAATCTACCTGATTGCATGTACATTATTTATACTGTAAACAGGGAACCGGAGGTTATTGCAACCGAACTTTGACGAATGACAAAGCATTTCGTCCATATTTGTTGTTTATTACTAACCCTTAAATGCAGTTAACACGATGTGCGCGAGACCTCATTCCAGTTGAGTTGGATTCATAACCGCATGCTCATACTTAAGACTTAAAGTTTCAAGAAATCAAGAAAGCTCAAGACCAAACAAAGACAAAGACTTCCGCTACCTGATATTCAACATCTTCCTAAAGACATAAAGTGTTCAAGTTAAAGATTATCAAGGGAGATTGTTAGTCAGCTTTTAAGATAGCATAAAGTGTGAGCATGTTGGTCCAAAGACACAAGATCCCAAGAAGGCAAAGTATTACTAAGATGATCAAGTGATGATGTAAGAGTTATGATCTTAAGAAATAAAGGCTTAAAGATCATAGCTTATCAAGCATGATGGAACAAGCTCAAGATTAAAAGATAAAAAAACACTACTAGATACATGTCAGATCAAGATTCAAGTCTACGAGCAAGAGTGAAAAACATTTATAGAATGCTAGGCTTAATATATTTGTAAACTGGAGAGACCTCCCTTATGGGGAGATTGTTAGGATTCTAGAAAAGACTCGGTCCTCTACAAATTCACAGTCTTAGCTCGTAGTCCACGAATGTATTAGTTAGCAAGCTAACCAGGCCAGCCCATGGAAAGCCCAACCGAACCCATGTATAAATACCCTCTCCACACATGAAGAGGGTGTTAGGTTAGTTCATTTCTCACATAATACAAGGTGCTTTTTTTTACTAAATCTCCATCCATCCTCACTAGCTTTCTGTCTCTGTAATCATAAAGAATTCTTGGTGTAAGAGTAAGAATAAATCATTATCCTGACATTACGTCGATGGAAACCTTTTTTCTAAATAAAAAGTTTACGTCAACTTTGTTGGGATGTGGGAGTCGGATATACATGTTATACGACTGAAAATACGTGAGCCTATTGGGGGCACACACGTTAAGACACGAAGAGTGTGTTTATTAAACAATTAATATATTTATTTATTATTATAGGTTTAATATGCTGTCACGAAAGGATTTTGAAATAACCGTTCGGTTACCGTTTATGATTGTATAACTAAACTTAACGACTATTTTAAATATGAACCAAAGGGACATAAAATTGACAAAAACCCGAACCCTATGGACCTTTATGGAGGTCGCCTAGGAGATTTCTAGAAGGGTTTTGGATCAAGTTTAGAATTGAGTATGTAGATAAGGATTATGAATTAGAATAAACTAAGGAAATTAATTTGTTTTCATGTTAGACAACAACAAGGATTTGGTATTATATAAACAAATCCCCTAGCTCTCGTTATTAATCCACACATAATAAATTACTTTGTCCACACCTAAGACCTTCGTATTTGTTTTTTCTAGTTCAACAATGCATCATGAGATTATTATGCTAGATATCAAGTATGGAAAAATACTATATTATTAAAATTCACGTATGACTTTTTAACTTTCACTGCAAAATTCACGTCTGACTTTTAATTTTTAGTTACATGCGGATCCTAACAAATCTTTTAAGGGATTTTCGATAGTTTTTGTTTCTCTTTTTTGACAAATAACAAATCTACTCCAGGGTTTTTTTGGTGTTTCCTTGTCCTACTTTAGTTCGAACAACAACAAAAACCCATCCTAAGGGTATTTTTTTTCTGTTCAGTTTTTCCTTTAACTGATTTCAATACAAACCCTAATTAGGGTTTTCTTGACTTTTGGTTCAACTACAAAGGTTGTTTGATTTTCGGTACAAGCTACAAGTAAGCATACACTTGGTGTTTGAAGCTCGTGAAGTAACGACTATCATTGTTGCGTGCTTGTTTGACGTATTGTGTGAACAACCGTAGAGGTGGTAATTTAATCACTAAGTTTTCAAGATCAAGATTCTTGTTTATTGACTATTGTTATTAAACATAACGGTTAGTGTTTCTTACTATATTTCTGTGTTAATTCTTAATATCAAACTAGATCCAAGTCGTTGCGTACTCGTAGTAAATGGTTTACTAGTTATAAAATCCCAACAGTGGTATCAGAGCTAACCTCGTTTGGTGTTATGGGTTATACACTTATAAAACACGCTAGATCCGCTTGATGCACTTTTATTTATTGTTTTAATTGAAAGTTATGGCAACAATATGCAATTCTTGCCATAAAGAATAAATAAAACCTAGAATCTTGTAATTATTACCGTTTAATAAAGATTGAAAAAGAATAAGATCTTAAATTAAAAGTTAATTAAGTTTTTCATGATTCTTTTCTTTTTCCTGGCCTTAAGACTCACGCAATCATGTAATATGATGGATGTGGCAATCTAGGTACTTTTGCAGAAAACCTAGTAAGAGTAGTTTGGTTCTTCGTTTAGGGAAGACTCTTATGAGAAACTTAAGGGCATTAGGTGCTTTACGGCTTTCAATATAATCTGTCTCACTCAACCCCCTCTTTCTGTCTGTTTATTTCTATGTGTAAATATTCCATAAGACTAGTTAATATTGCAAGATGAATTTTTGAAACTCTAAACGACTAATACTTAAAGAGAAACTTGTTTATTTAAACTGCGATTCGTTGAGAGTTTATGTGTCACTTGGGTTCGCTTACACTGATCATTATACCTATAAAGGTTTCCCACATTGAATTACACAAATTTTGTTTAAATTTTGGCTATTTAAATTAAACACATAATTGTTAAAACTCCTAGTGACCTCTATGGTTATTTGTAAAAACTAGCTTTAGACAAATAAATACAGACATTATTTCTATGAAACTTGTTTTATTATAACTTGATTTGATTTTTGGAAGTCTTATGTGTCAACTTGGGTTTGGCTTACATCTGATAATCATGGCTTATAAAGTTTCCCATAATGAGAATTGAAAATATAAATCATCTTATAATCCGATTAAAACTATAATGTTTTTGTGCTCTTATCAATGATGAATCACTACTAACCATGGCTTTATTGATCATGGTTTTAGTGGATATCAAGGGCTAATAACCTTTAATCTTTTCTCGCGCACTACATGCTTCGGCATATGAGGCAATTATTGGAAGAACTTGTATCTTCAGACACATGTAAGAGTACAATATAGGGTTTGGTCAGTTTTTAATGTTTTCCCGCGATATTAGCACATCTAAAAAACGAAAGTTTAACAAAATTTTTTCTCACTAGAGAAACAATATGTTTTGCATGCTACTTTGTAAACAACACTTTTTAACATACATTATATATAAACTTATGTGTATACCCCTATGTGAAATTTTAAGTCTATGCCAACCAAAATAAAAACACATGCACTTGGATTGACCTCTCTGGTCAGACCTCAGGGCCTTTTTAACCCATGGTAAAAATTTTCTATAGGTCAGATCTATGTAAATTTTTGCAAGTTCTTTTTTGGTGGACTTAAATCGAGTTACTTGATCATACCTCGGACCCGAGGCATAAGATGAGACAAAACATGTACATGACACTACTACATGAGTTACTAAAGTCATGTATCTCATAATACTAAGAGTTGCATTTATCAATCACTTTAACGCACGCTGTTAACCTCTTGCCCTACTTGTTTACACGTTGGTCAGACCTTTTGTAATAAGTGGGAGGTCAAGTTGGATCTTATCTTATTATTAATTAATTAGGTAGTTAATTCTTTTAAGAGTTTAATTATCAAAAATACTAAAAATTACACTTTCTATGTTCTGATTATTGTGTTTGCAACATACTTCGTAAACTAAAATTTGTTTCTAAAAAGACTAACAAAGTCTCTATTCCTGGAAAAAAATGAGACTTGCTCCTATCACTTCTCATTGGTTGACAAGAAAAGATAGGTTTATAATTGAATTTTTTTTCTCAATTATATTTAAACTCACTTTCAATCTTTCATTACCTTTTCTGGTTCTGAAATCTTTGAAAGATAAAATATTTGTGTAACTAGAGTACATTTTGTCTATAGCTACCAAATAATGACATCTTGCACTTGTCACGATTTGAGTTTAAACCGCATGATTAAAGAAATTACTAGCATTTATTTCTAGGTATTTTCTGAGTCGTTCGATTCCGTATAGTGCTACTAACCCTGTTGCTAGGCAGATCGATTAAGGAGGAATTGCATGCTAAATGTTTAAGTTAATGAAAGCATGGATGGCTAGTCCATCATCTACATAAGTAGAACTTCATATACTCTGTTCAATATCTAAGTACATTGCTACTTGTAGGCATTCTAAGAGAGTAGAAAAGTAAATAAATCGCTATTTGCCTTTTACTAGTGATGTAACACTTACAACGTTGACAAATCTAGTGGGAGCTTTGCGTTTTATTACTGAAAAGACATTCATGTAATGTTGTCAAATTCAGTGGGAGCTGCAAGATTTATTTTTTGTTAGGTTGCCATAATTATTTCATCTTGCTTGTGAAATAATCATTCTTACCGAATATGAACTACAAATAGTTTTAAGGAAGATTGCATTTTATTTTATAAGATAACACGTTGCTTTCCTGAGGTTGCTTTCCGAAAAGTTATCTATAGAATAATAATCCACAATTTCTTATTAAGCGTTATGGTCTGAAATCTTACTTGAAAAATATCTATGACACTATCCAATTGTTTATACAATCGAGCGTTTTTGTCGTACTGTTTGTCTACTTAGATCATGTTGTCCCGTTCACAAGGAGAAAATCTTCAGGCGAGTTGATGTGTCGTTGTGTGTGTAGTTATTTTTATGATTACAAGTTAAAATTAATATTTTGCCGTACTAAACCAAAAACCAACACTATAACGGGCAGTGTACCCGAGCGTGGTAGTTTCGGGTTATAGGGTGTCGAACACTTGAAGTGAGGTTTAAATCTCTCAATTTATTATATTTTGGTTATCTAATCGAATTTTAATTCTAATCATAAGTCAAACCTATGATAATCCTATGTTATTTCACTCTATTCTAACAGGTAAATGAGGTTAAGCTTAAGTGACTGGTACGGGTTGGTTGGTAATTACATCAATTCAAGACACATTTAACCCACCAAGCAAATTAACAGAAGATAAAAAGCGCCATCCTTATGATAGAAAACTGTATTACCTCATTAATCATATTAGAAGTTGGTTTGTTTATTCAGTGCAATGATTACTTTATCTCGAAGAGGCATATCATTCTTAGACTTACAGACTTCATCCTAGACTAGACACATTAATTTCTGTCAATTAAAGCATCCGCAAAAAGCATCCTTATATATTGATTATAATTCATCTAGAGGACAACACCGTGTATGTCGAACGAACCCTAGCTCATAGAGACTTTACCCACTTACTGCTTAACGGTAACTTGTTTTAGGTGGTAGTCTATAATCCAAACAATACCAATGATTGGAACTTATTAGTTAGTACTAAGCCACTACCTTCTACGGTACAACCATCAATTCAGGCAAGCTACCGTAATTATGATCCTATTTGTTCCACCTATATCATACATAGGAAGCTCTCCCAGACTCTTAGCCTACGCCCAAACAATACCGAAGTGCAACATTTCATCTCATGCACGCTAATGTGCCCGCGTGTGAGCCATTCCACCGTCCTCGTATCTCGAATGTAATCGGGTCCTAAGTTCAAGACTCCTTTGTAGAACCCCTTAATCTTTTGGTATGGATGCGAGATTCCATTCTTCTTATCTTCATTACTTACCTTCAGTAATGGTGGGATCTTGTTGCATTGCTCATTAGTGTGGTGTTTAAACCTCAGATGTGATCGCACCATTTGGTAAGTTACTTCATCATCACCATTGTAAATGGTGATCATCCCTTCAAATCGTCTTGTTTTAATTCCAACTTCTCTTAAAAATGATTCGCCAAAAATAACATCGCCTATTCCCTCATCACGATAAGTATTCATATTTTCTAAAACTATGAAATCTGTCACAACAGAAAAGGTTCCAACAAAAATAGGCACATTTATTACAGCTCCTACAACATTATTCCCTTTGTACATCATCTTATCTTTCATTATAGAATTATGAAACTCTTTGGACATCACATTGACATACAATAATGGGAAAAAGTTAGCGTGTGTAAATTCAAATCCTATCATGCAAGAAAACTTTAAGTTGTGAGCACAATCTATATGGATCTTCTTATCATAGTCACAATAACTAGGGTAATCATCAATTTTAGCATCAAGTTCATCATTCCTAGTTCTAAATTCCTCAATTACCTCACCTTCCTTAATGGTGGGCATCAAATCATCTCCTTGATTTCTCCTAAGCTCAAATGGTTCATTTAGATCATTTAATTCAATGTAATCCTCAAAGAAAGGGTCTAATGATCTATTAATCACCAAAGTCTCCCCCATAAGCCTAGCTTCTAAATCAAGTTCCATTCTTTCTCTCAAACTTAGCATGTAGACCCTTTTAATTAAACTACTAGCAGGCTTAACACTTATGAAAACAATATTTTCTTCCCCGACCCTTAAAGTATTATTTCTTTTATAAACATCAATCTTAGCACGGGCGATAGACAAAAATGGTCTTCTGAGGATCAAGGGCATTTTGATATCCTCGGGCATATCTAGAATTATAAAGTCAACTGGGAAATTTTTTTTACCAATTCCTACTAGTACGTTTTCAGCTTTTCTTTTTGGATATTTCACAGTCCTATCTGCTAATTCAACTGTCAACTTAGTGTGAGCAAATTCACCTAATCCTAAGTTAAGGTAGGTCGAGAGAGGCATAACACTAACGCTAGCTCCTAAGTCAACAAGGGCATTATCAAAGCCTACATTATTAATAAAGCAGGATAAAGTGAAACTCCATGGGTCTTTCTCCTTTCTGGGTATGGAATTATTGATATGTGAAGCTTCAGAGTAAGCTTTCGAAAATTATGGTCCATATGATCCCTTCTTTCCTTCATAGTAGTAACCATTCAAATGACTTAGAAATAGAATCATCGTTTGTCTTGTCTCGTACATCAGTGTACGGTTCTGGCCGGTGGATACGACATATTGAGAAGATCCAATACGGCGTATCAGGTATAAATCAGCTTCAATAGTAGTCAAGATCGACTTGACTTGATCTCTCGGGTTCGTTTCAGTCGAGCTAGGTAGACTTCCAAATCCCCTTTCTTGTAGTACCTTCCTCATTTGCCCGATTTAAATTTCCAAAGTTTTAATTGATGCTCCTTGGTTTCGAATGACAGCATCTGTCGAAGCTCGGATCTCTTTGATCAAATTGGATTTTTCTTCATGTCTCCTGGTCGATTCACTCATAAACTTGCTCAGGGTATCTTCCATTGATTGCCTTCGTTCTTGGTACAAAATATTTGCGTTGTTCCTTTGATAGAATCCCGGAGCTGCTGCTTTATATCCCCCTCTCTGAAAAGGTCCACCAAATTACATGTAGTAAGCTTCTTCTAGGGTTTTCTCTTCTTCTTTTAGTGGGCAATCTTTGGTGTAATAGGGTCCTTTGCATTGTTCACATCCTACTTGAGCAACATAAACTTTTTCATTCACCTTCTTGATCTCTCTTCCTAGATTGTTAAGTTGTGCTTGTATTGCTGCTAAAGCATCATAAGTTTTACTACTTCTGGTTCTAGATGTTTCATTGTGCCATTTTTAAGAGTATGCAGCTATTTCTTGGATGGTTGTTTTTGCGTCAACGAGAATCTTAGATGGTATGGCACCTCTTGAATCTAGAATTTGTCGAGTAGGAATATCCAACCCATTATAGAACAAAATTACCTCCTGCAGCATAGTCAAGTAGTGTTGAGGACACTTCATCAAGAGTTCTTTAAAGCGCTCTCATGCTTGATAAAGGGTTTCATCTGGTTCTTGCTAAAAGTTGTTAATTTCCTCCATTTTCTTCGTAGTTCGACCATGTGGGCAATATTTGTTCAAAAACTTAGTTTTAAGATCTTCCCAAGTTTTGATCAAACCAGTTGGTTTGTTTCTCAGCCAATGACTTGCGACTCTAGTTAAGGATATAGGGAAGACTCAGAGCATTAGTTAATCTACAGTAATGTTAGGAACATGGAATAAGTCAACGATTTTGAGAACTTTCTCAATGTGTTCGTTCGCATCTTCATGATCCGAACCGCTGAATGTGTTTTCTCGAAGCTCCTTAAGAAATTGGCCTTTTAGTTCAAATTGATCTTTGTTATCGATTTTAGGCCTTGCAACTCCCGATCCATAGTCAGTTCGGGTCTTGCTCATGTATTGCTCCATGGTTTCCGTCATTGTTTCTGCTTCTTCTTCCTTCGAGTATTCTTGGTCAGAAAATAAATTAAAATCAGGTGATCTTAATTCGTCAAGACTTAGTGTCTTGAAGTGTCTCCTTGATGATCGAAATTCTCGTTCGGGTTCTTCGTAAGGTGTGAATAGTTTGCTCGTTAAACTCCTTGTCATGCACTACCTGAAACAAGGGATAAACAATCAGTGGGATAGGCTCGGAAGAGAGAAAAAACAGATATAAGAAATCGAACGTGGAAAGCTACAATTACTGTATCAGATGATCGATACGCCGTATTCAATTGAAGTGAATGCGCCGTATTAATCCTTTGAACGAATACGCTGTATTGGACAGAAAGTTGGATAAGCCGTATCCGATGGAAGTGGATACGCCGTATCAGGTTATTGACCAGAACAGTGTATCGAGAAAAACAATTAAATACGCAAACAATTAAACACATATATATATACAAACAAACAATTAAAGACAAATATACAAAATTTACAAGAATATACACTAATCTAAATTACACTACTCCTAAGGGGTTAAATCTAATCTAATGTTAAAAACCAAAATATCAAATAAAAATCAAGATTCATTTTCACTCCCCGGCAACGGCGCCAAAAACTTGATGTGTCGTTGTGTGGTGTATATTTTTATGATTCAAGTTTTAAATTTATATTTTGCCGACTAAACCAAAAACAACACTTTAACGGGCAGTGTACCCGATCGGTAGTAGTTTCGTGGTAAGTAGGGTGTCGAACACTTGAAGCGATGTTCAATCTATCAATTTATTAATATCTTGGTTATCTAATCTATGTTAATTCTATTATATACCTCCTAATTCTAACAGGTAAAAGGGGGTTTTCAGCCTGAGAGACTGGCACGGTTTGGTTGGTGACTACAATCAATTCAAGGCACTTTAACCCACGCAAGCAAATTAACAGAAGATAAAAGAGCGGTCGATCCAAATATAAGAAAACTGTATTAACCATTATTAATCCGATTAGAACGTTGGTTTGTTTATTAAGTGCAATGATTACTTCTCTCGAGGTGGCATATCATTCTTAAGACTTAGGCGTTACATCATCCTAAGACCTAGACACATTAATTCTGTCACAATTAAAGCATCCACATAAAGCATCCTTATTTGCTGATTATAATCTATCTTAGAGATTAAAGCAATGGTGATCTTGTTAAACCCTAGCTCATAGAGACTTTTCCTACTTACTGCTTAATGGTAATTTATACACTAGTAGTCCACTAGTCCAACTATCCAATGGAATCAGAACGTTATTTGTTGAATTATCTAGTTTCACCTGCTAGTCAACTTGTTCACTAAACCAAAGGCAATATCCGATTAACTAGTTAAGCCATAAGCGTATCCTTAACACGGATTTAGAAGGACAATATTTATGATCCTATGATTCTAGATGTATAAATTACTATATGGAGAGCTATCCCAGACTTTAGATTACTTGGTCCAAATCACTAGATCCAGTTGAATGATAAGTCGCATACAAAAGCACGTAAACAAGTATAAATTGTTAAACATAAACAAGCATTCAACGATAAATCAAGAAATCGAGATAAACAATACCAAACATTCAGATCTTTATAATAATGACTAATAGCCAAAGGTATTATCCTTTAAACGTCATAATAAATACAAAAGCAATTATTTAGCCAATGTAAACTAATCGACTTAACGAATGATACCAAAAACTAAACAATTACTAAAGTATATGGAATTACACGTTGTCTCCTATGGAATTGATAGCGTTGCTCAACCTCTTCTGCTCTTTTTCTCCTCTGAAAATTGACTTTTATGGTTTAGGTATCGAGAATATGATTTAGCACACTTAAAACTCGTTTTTGAGTTTTCTATTTATACTGTTTGGAAGTCGGTTCGATACGGCATATCCAATGGATTGGATACAGCGTATTGGGGGTTTCTTGGAGCAAGGACCACGCTTGATATCTTCCAGAATCTTCACATAATATATCTTCAATACGTCGTATTGGTATTCTCTAGATACGGCGTATTGACCGTGTTTCCTTCGTGGTCTTTGGTGAGTGCAGGAACGGATATGCCGTATATTCCTTGATGGATACGGCGTATTGGTAGTCAGAATCATTAATCTTCAAAATATCTTCGTTTAAGCTCCAGAATGCGCGCCTTTTGCTAATATTTACCAAGTACTCTATAATTACTACAATTCTTAAATATAAACGGTTAAGTAACAATTCTTTGCAATAACTATACAAAATGGGTTAATAACATAGGATAAATGATGCTATAAAATAGACGTTATTTGATGTCATCAGCTACAAATGCATTATGCAAATACAAACTGCAAAATGCATTATGAAATATAAGCTTCAAATTTAAAAAACTAAAATGAAAATGAAAAAACTAAAATCATATACATCTGTATCAGCAATATTTACAATTAACTGTGTTACTATATTATTACACTCTTAAAATCATAGTTGATATGTTTAAAACAGTTAATATCATAGTATTCAAACAGTTGATATATGTTTATAACAATTAATATCAGAGTATTAACATTTATATTCTTAATATTAGTATAATAATTTAAGGCACCATATGTTGTATTTAGAAACATAAAACATTTGTATCACCAATACTATATTATATAATAAATTTATATGAAAACTAACTATTTATTGTATTACCACTCTAGAGTTAAAATCATAATACATATGTATCAGCGATATTTACAATTAACTGTGTTATTATATCATTAAACTCCTAAAATCATAGTTGATATGTTTAAAATAGTTAATATCAGAGTATTCAAACAGCTAATACATGTTTAAAACAGTTAATATCAGAGTATTAACATTTATATTCTTAATATCAACATAATAATTTGAGGCACTGTCACACCCCGTCTAAGACGGATACACGGGATATAACGAACATGATTGTCATAACACATTGATATAAGATAATAGAGAATTCACTATTATGAAAGTCCAACAATAATATGTCATAACGACTCCCGACACAAGTAAGGACTTGCATCGTGGATAGTTAATACCACGACAACATAGTTACATAGTCATAATAATCCCACAACCCGAGACAATTAAAAATGTGGCACCCCGTAAGAAAATTTAATTCTCTTTCCATTAAGTAAAAGCCATGAACTGCAAGCTTGCCAGCTTACCATTAAATTCAACGAGAAGTCGTCTTATGATCGTCAATGCATTGCTTTTGTCATGGAAAAATTTATTTTGCACGCGAATATCGCCGTTATTACTCTACGTCTAAAAGGATATTTTAGAACACGCGACGATAAAAACCATACTTATTTCCCATTGGTGAAACGAGACTATTTACTCGTACTACTTTATAAAATCACCAACATTCAAATTTATAACTATGATAACTTTGAGTAATTCAACAAAGATAAATAAACTGCACACATATACTTATAGGATCCAACATCAGATGCATACTCACATGACAACTTTAATAACAATATGCCATGAAAGTCTAATATTAGATATGTATACATATGCAAAATAATAGAACATCATCATCACTAGTCCTTACACACACTACCCTACTACTTTATCAATTTGAAACTTTCCATTCACATGATACGTATCATGCAATCTGATACAATTGAAATGTAGGAAATAGTAATATTCTTTAATAGTATTACAAAAGAGAAATGATAGCTAACAGTATTATAAAAGTTCACTGTGATTCAACAACGCGTATAGTACTCACTCACATGCAATATTTCAGTAATCTATCCCACAAAACGAGTATAAAACGAGGAACCATGCACTAGTTATTCTATCACAACTAAATATTGAAAAACAAAAGTTAAACGATATGATTTGAGTAAAGACTTTCGTGGAAGGCGTCGGCCTTAGGAGAAGTAGCAGCCAAGTTCAAATCTTACCACCATCTCTTCCTTCTCACCATCTTCCAACAAGCTCGGACCTCGGTAAGTTGTCCTTGTACATTAACGTTCATATGTCATTACTCGTAGTTAACAAACCTCTGTTTTCTTCTTCATGACGTGTACACGACTTACATGATAAGAACCATGCAAGGTTCATATATAAACACGCATGAAATGAAGGTAGTCGTGCCATGTATAGATGTAAACGAAACAATGTAACATACGTTAAAAAAAATAGATAGCAAACCACGGGAAATTTCACACATGAAATAATAACGGGGCATGCATGGAAAATGAACAAACAACCTGAATGAAACTTCGCTAACTCAGAACACACATGTAATGTAACTCATGGGCTCACTAACACCAGCAATACCCAAGGTTTCATGCTTAGTTGTAGAACCCATATGTGGTAGTCTCGGTTTGCACCCAGGGACGTACCCACTTAACCTGAGTCAAGCCACACGCGGCTGGCCCGCTGTTTGAAGCACGCAGAGACGAGCACAATATGCTCGTTGGTTTGCAACCTAGGCCTCATGAACTCGTGACCCATATGATGGTGCTCATGCACGGCAATAATGGGCAGCCCCGCTGTCGAAACAGTGTATTTTCCACTGCATGCCGCTGCTATTTTGAGCAGTCAAGAGAGCCGCGAGAAACACCCTATCACTCAAATTTCGACCTTCGTATGTTCTCTATAGAAATAATACCATGCAAAGTAGCGAGAAGAACCTATATATAAGTTGTTATGGGTGAGTGGGTGAAAGACAAAGACACCACAACAGTGGTTGTCAACCCACTGTTGGGTCGTGAGCAAGGAAACAGAAAAACAGAAAAGAACAAGAAGTGTAAGGCCAAATGTATATCATGACGCTTTATAAAATAATACATGTGACTTCTATTTGTCACTGGTGAAAAATTCATTTTTATTAAATCTATTGCGATGTCTTGAGTCGCTTGCACCGAAACTAAAAGATTGAAAAGTTCATTAACGAAAAAAAATGTTTATTCGACGAGTGAAATACTAATTTCTGAAAAGAAATTTAAACGAGTGAGCGAACCGTAATATATACACCTGAAAATTTCGCAAATGAATTAATAACTT
>BQNB010051214.1:0-10000 GCA_026074375.1 Tanacetum coccineum
AGGTATGAACAAACAAACTATAATTTGTTGAATGATCAAAGAAATATTTTATTTTTCCAAACCTTACATTTTTTTATAAAATGGGACAAGCATTTTTAAAAAACATATACAAAGTATTTTTGTATTTATAAGAAATGTTTTATTCAAAATTGACTTTTGGACACATTAGTTCAGGACTCGTGCTTAACTAGCCTGCTTCAACATCATCTAAACCTCCTATAAAGAATGGTTAGGATGTTCTATTTCAACCAATATTCGATGAATACTTTAAACCTCCAAGTGCTGTATCTACCCCCATTTCCGTTGTAAATCTACCTCCACCAGATATAGCCAGAGCCTCTTCATCTACTTCTATTGATAAAGATGCTCCCTCTCTAAGTATTTCACCAAACAATGAAACAACAAACTCTCCAATCAATTCTAAAAGTGTTAAAGAACCACATAATGAAGAAGTTGTAGTGTTTGATAGTGACACCTTTATAAATCCATTTGCTCCTCCCATTACCAGTTCAGCTGAGTCATCGTCAAGAATTATAGACACTTCAAACATGCACACATTCTAACAACCTCAAATCAACACCAAAACATGGGAAAAGGATCATCCGTTAGTGACAACAATCGACAATCCATCCAAACCTGTTTTGACTAGACGTCAACTTGCTACCGATGCCTTATGGTGCTATTTTTACGCATTCCTAGTCGAAGAAGAGCCAAAGAATTATAAAGAAGCCATGATCGAATCTAGCTGGATTAAAGCTATGCAAGATTATATTAATGATTTTGAGCGGCTTGAAGTATGGGAATTAATACCAAGACCAGACAAAGTTATGATCATCAACCTAAAGTGGATCTTCAAAGTGAAACTTCATGAATATGTCGGGGTTCTAAAAAATAAGGCTCAATTAGTTGCTAAAGGTTAACGTCAAGAAAAGGGGATAGATTTCGAAGAGTCATTTGCACCGGTTGTGCGTATTGAAGCCATTCACATCTCCATGTCCTATGCTGCTCACATGAACATAGCAGTATTCTAAATGGATGTGAAGATTGCTTTTCTTAATGGCATTCTCAAGGAAGAAGTATACGTGAGTCAACTTGAAGGATTCGTTGATCAAGACCTATTAGGAATTTTGTATAACAAACTTAATTATGTTAGTATTATAGTTAATTCTGCTAGTGTAATAGTTAGTACTGGTAGAAGGTTTATCATAGTTAGTACTGGCAGTATTAAATAGTTAATGCTGGTTATGTAATAGTTAAGTCTGCTTACGCAGAAATTAGTTAGAGTTAAAGATATGCATGAGATATCTTAGGAAAAGATATGCATTATCTTTATACGCGTTTTGTAAAGCCCATTAGGGTTTCCTTAGTCTATAAAAGGATCCCTAGGCATAGTTAGTAGACATAGTTCTACAAAAGATCATAGAGATCAATATAGTAATCATAGTGTGTAATTTGTAACCTAGGCAGATTCAAAGTTCAATATAAAAGTATTTTGATTATGTTCTTCTTTACATTGTTGATTAAATTCCGCGTAATCAATAGTGGTTAATCATTGTTTCATCATTGTTACTTTAGATTTATCTAAGGCAACAAACCCTTTACAAGCTAAAGGTTAAGATCCATTAAGCAAAGGGATCCTACAAGTGGTATCAGAGCTTGTGAGGAAACTCTGAAAAAGAAGAACTTCTTTTGAATCAGAACTACTACAAATCAAAGAGATGGCTGATCAAGATACTCCTCCACCAACAATCACTGCTATGAAGATCCCTATCATTAAGAAGGGAGAATACGATATCTGGAGTATGAGGATGAGACAATACATTTGTCACACAGATCATAATCTGTGGGATATTATTGTCAATGGAGATCTGGAAGATGAGGCTACACCTTCAGGAGAACAATCTAGTCCTCCTGTTCCTAAGACTGCAAAACAATTGGCTGCTAGAAGGAATCAAGAAAGGATTAAGAGCATCTTGCTCTTAGCAATACCTGATGAGTACCTCCTCAAGTTCCACAATGTTCCTGATGCTAAATCTTTGTGGGCTGCAATAAAATCTAGATTTGGAGGTAATGAGGAATCCAAAAAGATGCAAAAGAATGTTCTGAAACATCAGTTTGAAAATTTTGTTACTACATCTAATGAAACTTTGGATAAGGCTTATGATAGATTTCAGAAACTCATAAGTCAACTAAAAATTCATGGAGCCTATGTATCAAAGGAAGACATTAATCAGAAGTTTTTAAGGAGTCTTCCTCCTTCATGGAGTCAAATAGCACTGATCATGAGAAATAAACTAGATATTGATGAGGTTGATATTGATGACCTTTACAACAATCTTAGGGTGTATGAAGATGAATTGAAAAGGTCTTCAAGTTCCAACTCTACTTCTCAGAATTTGGCTTTTCTTTCCTCTGAGAATACTAATAGTACTAATAAAGTTAGTATTGCCAGTGGAGATTTTGGGGTTAGTACTTCTGGTGGAATTAGTCAAGTTCCATCTACTCCAAGTGCTCGTGAAATAGCTTACTCCTTTCTTACACAACCAACAACAAGTCCTCAACTTGAGAATGAGGATTTTCAGCAGATGGATGGAGATGACTTAGAGGAATTGGATCTTCGATGGCAGGTGGATATGTTGATTGTCAGAGTAAAGAAGTTCATTCAGAGGACAGGAAGAAATATGGACTTTAAAGAATAACGACTTGTTTCTCTTGATAAGTCAAAGATTGAGTGCTACAACTGTCACAGAAAAGGGCATTTTGCTAGAGAATGTAGATCTGGAAGGAGTCAAGGAAGAAGACCTTATGGTGACAGGAGAAATGCACAAACAACTGAATCTTCATCTCAGGCACTGGTGGCTCAAGATGGTCTAGGACGGGCTTTGGGACTGGAGCAATGATTTTTGAAGTAGAAACACGTCAACTATGGCTTTTGATGGCATTCCTATTTAAGTCATCAAGTTCTTTTGACAGTGAGGTATAAAATATTCTAAAGTTTGAATCATTTAAATGTCTTCAAAAAGAACTATGCTACTAAGAGAGAAAAGCATAACAAATACCAAACTAGAAATGAGGGGTTATGAGATAGCTTTAGAGTCACTAGAAGAAGATTTCTGGACATGAAAAGAATGATTAGCTTAGGGTGGAGATATGAGTTTCAAAATATAACTATGATCTTATGTGTAGAGAAATAAAATTAACAACTTAAATCTGGAATTAGAAAAGGTTGTTAAGGAAAGAGATGAATTGAAACTCAAGATTGAAAAATAGGAAGGGTCATCAAAGAATCTCACTAAGATAATCAATAGTTAGATGAGTACTCATGATAAAAATGGATTAGGGTTTGGTAAACGAGAATGGATGGATTTGAGTAATAAATCTAAAACTGATAGTGAGAACAGTTTGACTGCTATTGAGGTAAGGTCTAGTGATGAAGAGAGCACACTAGCAAATAATAGGTTCACTAAAGCAACTAAGTATCATGTTGTTTCCCCTCCAATTACAGGGAACCCACTAACTTTCAGAGCTGATATTTCATTTACTGGATTAGATGAGTATGCTTTTAGAAATAAAATCATAGAGTCTAAGACAACTGAAACTAACAAGACTTTAGGTACCACAAATGAAGCAACTATAGTAAAACCTAAGTCTGTCAATGAAAAGCATTTGTTGTCTAGTCAATAGATCATAGGATGAAGTCATCCTTGAGGGATTGGACTCGATGATGGGATGATGGTGTGCAGACCAAAACTGTTAGTTTTGTTAAGCCTAATGTGACTCAAGCTGTTAGGAGTCAAGCTGATAAAAGTGTCAACTTACAAAAAAACAAGGATTAGTTTTATGAAAGTCATAAATTAAAAGCTTGTTGTGTTGTAAAAGCACTGGACATTTGATAAAAGACTGTGATTTCTATAAGAGTCCTGAACTTAAGGTTAAGAATGGTCAATACTGGGGAGAGGGTAGTCAAACCAGTATGGGATTATGGCAAAAGGGTAAATCACCAAAACTTTTCAAAAAAATTGGAAATCCTCATGAAAAAAGGAACCTTTAAACCCATTAGCAGTACTAACCAGAGCAGTTTTAGTTAATAATGGATAGAGCAATTGTAGTACTGCTAGGCTTTTGGCCTCAAAAATAGCACAAACTATTAGTGTCTATTAGACCATAATCACCCAAGTTGGACCATTGTAAGACCAAAGCCTCAAACTCACCAATCAAGAGGTCTTACTTCACCCAACCAGTTTATAGAACCAAAGACTTAAAACCTGATGTGAAAACTTTTGGGGTTAATAACATGACTACTGTTATGACAAGGGCAGTAGTTAGTAAAGGTAAGGTGGAGAATGTCCTTAAGCTAAATGGGTATGGAGGCCAAAGATGAATTACCAGGATCATGTGTACAAATATAATGCTCTACACGATCTAGGATGTTTTAGTTATGTTGACCCAAAATGGATTTCCAAGTCAATATTGACTGGGATCCCAAGAGATACTAATTCTCTTACTTTTGTGCCGGGCAATCAGAGATCTTGTTTCGGATCATTGCAGTGTGGATAGTGGTTGCTTAGCATATGACTGGCAACAAGCTTATCTTTCAGACTATGACAGATTTTAATGGCGGCCTTTTTAGCTTTTGGAATTGATCCCAATGGAGTAAAATAATGGGTAATGGTCATCAGGAAAGATAAGGACCTATCAGGAATACATACTACTTCACTACAACTCGTAGGACAAGGATTCCAGCAAAAGGACGTTGTTAGGATTCACAAGAACATCTTCTCTTAGACAAGGGTATACAAGGATTCAGAAGATGTTTTGATAAGGGGATACATCAGATCCCAGAAGATGAAACAAAGTCTGGCAAGATGAACTTGAGGATAATGTTACTTCATGAATTGGTTGATAATGCTTATGACATGAGAATCAAGACAGCCTTTAAGAAGAATAGAGGATTATTTGCATCTTAAATGCAGGCAGCTCATGCTACCAGTACTAACCAACTTAGTACTGATAGGCCATTTGTTAATACTGATAGGCCATTTGTTAGTACTGATAGATCATTTGTTAGTATTGATAGGTCTAACACACCCAATGTTAGTGCTGTCTGTTACTTCAACAGTGCAAATGCTGATAAATCATCATTTGTCTATCTTGGAGGTGAAATACCTATTGATGCATCTACTCTCCCTAATGTTGATTTACCCATTGATCCAAATATGCCTAACTTGGAAGATGCTTCTAATACTCTCCCAAATGATGGAATACTCAATAGAGCTTATGATGATGATAAAGATGTGGGTGTAGTGGCTGATTTCCACAACATGGATAACACCATTTCTCAGTCTTATTCCTACACTCAGAATTCATAAGGATCATCCAAAAGGACAAATTCTAGGAGATCCTACATCAGCAGTTAAACAAGAGGGAAGATTCAAAAGGTTCTTCAGCCCAACAATGCCTTAGTAAGTCATTTACAAAACAGGACAAGAGCAAATCTACAAGGATCATCAAAAACCTGTTTGTTGGCATGTTTTCTTCTCAAGAAGTACCCAAGACTATATCCAAGCGTTAAGGGATGAAAGCTGGCGGTTCGAAGCAATGCAAGTGGAATTGCTCCAGTTTTAAGTGTACAGCAGTTTGGTACTTGTGGATTTGCCTTTTGGAAAAAAGGCAATTGGCACTAAGTGGGTTTTCAGAAATAAGAGAGATGAGAGAAGCATTGTTGTAAAGAATAAAGCTAGACTTGTAGCTCAAGGTCATAGACAAGAAGAAGGAATAGACTATGATGAGGTTTTTGCACCTGTTGCTAGAATAGAGGCAATCAGGCTGTTCTTAGCCTTTGCATCATATATGGGATTTCTTGTCTATCAAATGGATGTTAAAAGTGCTTTTCTCTATGGCACAATTAACGAAGAGGTGTATGTTCATCAACCTCTAGGCTTTGTTGATCCTGCTCATCTAAACAAAGTCTATAAGGTGGTTAAAGCTCTTTATGGTCTACACCAAGCTCTCGAGACTTGGTTGAGACACTCTCTTCTTTCCTGCTGGAGAATGGTTTTAGACAGAGGTACCTAGACAAAAACCTTGTTTATCAAAGAAGATAGAGTGACATTATGTTGGTCATGTTATGTGGATGACATCATATTTGGCTCTAAAAAGAAGTCTATGTGTACTGAATTTGAAGAAGTTATGCACAAAAGATTCGAGATGAGTTCCATGGGAGAGCTTACATTCTTTTTGGGACTACGTGTGAAGCAACAACCTGATGGAATCTTCATTAGTCAAGACAAGTATGTAGCTGACATTCTCAAGAAGTTTGATTTTTTCTCATCTACCAGCTACATACTCCTATGAGTCAAACATACCCTTGGTTAAAGTATGGAGATGGTGTAGAGGTAGTATGTGCATGAATACCTGTTGATGATTGGATCCTTAATGTTTTGACTGCATCAAGGCCATACATCATGTTTGATGTCTGTGCCTGTGCAAGGTTTCAAGTCAACTCTAAAGCTCTTTCACCATTTGACTGCTGTAAAGAGGATCTTTAGATATCTCAAAATCATACCCAAAACTAGGGTTTGGTATCTAGGGATTCCCTTTTGAACTAGAAGGACTTTCTAGCTAGTGATTATGCAAGGTGCTAAGCATTGACAGGAAATCACAACTGGTGTAGTCAATTTCTTGGTAGATGGACTCATATCTTGGCAGTGCAAAAAGAAGACAATTGTGGCAAATTCTACTACTAAGGCAGAATATGTTGCAGCTGCTCATTGCTGTGGGCAAGTACTATGGATACAAAACCAAATGATGGATTATGGCTTTAACTTCATGAACACACCAAATCATTTGACAATGAGAGTCCATATGTTGTTGTCAAGAATCCAGTTATAACTCAAAGAACTCATGCACATTGTGATTTGAATAACTTCATTAGGGATTTGATATGAGAAGTGATTGATACGATGTTCTCAAAATTCCACTCATGACTCAAAATGTTGCAAAACTTCTCACCAAGGATTTGATGTTAACTGGTTTAACTTTTGGGTGGTCAGCCATTTGGAAGTTAAAATATGTAGTTATATTTGGAGGGGAGGTTAAATTGTTAAAAGTTTGTAATACTAATTTGCAGTAATATGTAGGGTATTAATACTGATAGTTAGGATTTAGTAAAAGTTCATGGTTTATTATAGCATTTTTCTTTGTTTTGACACTTAACTTTTCAGGATAAGCATGGATTTGAGGATGGATAGATGCAGTCCTGGCAAATACTACTCCTCTATGGTCTGTAAGTACTAAGTATTAGATTTAATTCTGTGGACTTCAAGTTAATTCTGGTAGTCTACAAGTTAATTCTGGTAGATTACTTATTAATTCTGTGGACTTCAAGTTAATTCTGGTAGTCTACAAGTTAATTCTGGTAGATTACTTGTTAATTCTGTGGACTTCAAGTTAATTCTGGTAGTCTATAAGTTAATTCTAGTAGACTATATTAGTACTGGTAGACTAATTTTAATACTGGTAGATGACCATTGGTGCTGGTGAGGGATAATTGACTTTTCTTATTTTAAATATTACCGTTAGAGATTTTTACGGCGCGTACTTCTAACATAGGTTTTCTATTTGGATAATTACTGCACTTTCTTTAATAAAATTTCTTTCTTTACTCTAAAGAAACTTCTTTTACACACGGTCCAATACGAAACCTTGTTATTCATCGATAAAAACTCAATTCCCTCTCTCTACCAGCACTTAGTAATTCACTCGCATCAAACCCAGGATTAGAATTTACATTCTTACGATTTATGTTCCTTCACGAGTCCTATATGGCCAACCTAAAGTCTCAGACAAGCAAATATGGTCGCTTTCATGAAGAATCCAAAATAAAAGTGTTGGTTTCAGTTGATGGTAGTAGATTTCCTTAAAGGTACATCTCTTAGGTATGCTTAACTCTAATCTCTACTATATATGACACCCCACAATAGTTAATAGTTCTGGCAATCTGCCACATTCATAACACTTGCTAATGGGACTCATAATTAGTAGCATCTATAGACATTCTAAAGAGTATAATATTACTGACGGCCATCTGTTAGAAGTAAAACTTCAATTGGCAGATGCAATAGGAATACATAATTTATCTGATGCTGAAATATATGTTAGATTAGCCACATTGGGGTATGTTACTGAGGGTAAATTAACTTTTTGGAAAAATAATTTTTACACCCCAATGGAAATTTTTAATCCATCATATTTTACACTGCTTAAGCCCTAAGTCTGGTGGATGGGATCAATTTGGTAGTATTATTGCTACTGCATTAATCTGTCTATCTAGCAATTAGGGGGGGGTTTTATAATTTTTCTAATAATGATTTTTTAATGGGATGGTTCATCATTTAGAGGTAATTTCAAAAAATCTTTTTAATGTATCCAAGGTTTTTACAAATTATTTTGGATATTACAACTGAAAATAAAGGAAGGTATTTAGCCCCAACTTTGACCAAAAAGCTTTTTGCAAACATGAAAAGGGGTTATGCAGGGGATATTGTACCATTGCTGCCTGCTATGTTGGCAGGGGCAGCGTGGGTCGAGGTGACGGCTCAGCAAAACCAGTGAACCCATCACACACCTATTGATCCAATATTATCCACATCCCAACCACCTATTCCATCACCACCTCATCCATCACCACCACCTCATTCACCACATCAATCACCACCTTTTTCACCACCTCATTTTTCACCACCTAGGTCCTATGAAGCACCTCTCCCTGAAGGTAATACATCAGGAAGTGCTGAGGATAGTATGCAACTTAAAGAATTGATGGTGCTTGTACCTACCTTAGTATCAGATTAATTGTTTGGAAGAAAGAGTTGAATGACAACCAAACAGACCACTAGGATATGATGTGGTTAAATTGGTTAAGAAGGTGAAATCTCTAGAAACAGCTTTGAGAGAAATCCAAGGAAAGTTCTCATATCTGATATCAGAGGGTGAAGTATAAGAGGATCAGGGGAGGAAAATTCAGGAATTGATGGATATCCCTCTTGGTTTCTTTGGTTAGTGGATCATGAAGAGAAGTCAACAGATTTTGTTACTCCTACAAAAGCTTCAGGGGAGGCTCAAGAAGAATATCAGTCCTACCATCTGGAGGCAGCTTAAACTTTGTCTAATACTTGCTTCTTAAAGTGTTTTGCAAAGCAAAGTCGCTGATAAGGGCAAAAGATGAAGGAGGAGAGCAAGCTCTATGGCTAAAAAGATTAATACTAGATTGGATGCTGAAGAAGAGATTAATACTGGCAGAGAAAAGATTAATACTGGCAGAGAAGAGATTAATACTGGTATTGAAGAGGTTAGTACTCGTAGTACTAACGTTGATTCTGGTGCTGCTAGTAAAAGGGGTCAAAGGGAAGGAAAGGCTCCAATGGTTGAAGAGGATATCCAGGTTACTCACAAAACTAAAGAACAAATGAGACAAGAGGAAGCTGGATTGGAAGAGGCTATAAAGTTGCAAGCTTATTGGATGAAGAAGTTGCAAAAGCAGATTTATTTAGATATAGAATGGTAGCTAAATGATGGAGAAGAGGAAGCTTTATCAGATACAAACAAAAGAATGAAAAGCTTAATTCAATTTGTAAGCTCAATTTTATTATGATGAAGACTTAATGAGTTATTAAAGCTAAGTCTAGAGTATGCGATTGACAAAAGATGTGTTGGAAAGGATTACCATGATCAAGGTTTGCAATAAAGAATGGCAGAAAATGGTGAATCGGAAAGAAAACACTTTGTAGAGGAAAAGTAAGGCAACGAGAACAAACCAATGACTCAGTTCATAATTAAGTATCTATTGTCAAACTATCTTAAGAATCAAGGAACTTGGAGCTTTCTCCGTTAAGATAGTTGAAGTTTGAAGAAATTAAGAAGAGGTTTGATAGTTAGTTTGCAGATTGACCACTTTTGTTCCTATAAATTTTGAAGTACAAAGGTAAATTGAATGATATGG
>BQNB010051214.1:12500-24143 GCA_026074375.1 Tanacetum coccineum
TGGAGGTGTGCTTATTGTATCATGTTGTTTTCTGTACGGGTCCAGGGGGGTGATTGTTTAGGGGGTAATGGTTGTTGTAGTTGTGGTCGAGGTGTGGGTTTTTTTGGATGTTGGTTGGGTTGTGGTTGAAGATTTGGTGGGTTAGGGGTTAGGTGTTATGGGGGTGGGGGGGGGGGGGGGGGGGGGGCGAGAGGGGGAAAGATCAACAGACGGGGGGGGGGGGGGGGGGGAGGGGGAAACATTTGGGGGGGGGGGAAATTTCACGGGGATTTTGGTATGGTTGTTGGGGGGACTATATGGGCGACAAAGAGGGGGGGGGTGGGACCATATTTTGCATTTCCATTTCTTTTTTTTCCTTCCCAACCTACCTTTTTTTTTTCCCACCCCCCCTTCCTTTTTTTTTTCTTTTTTTCTTCCTTTTATTTTTTCTCATCAAAAAACATTTTCACATATTATACTTGATTAACGCAAGACTTATATTTAGTTAACTAGACCAAAGTGTGTCACTCTAATATTTAGTTTCTAATATATCCAAAGCCTTATTTTTTTATCAGTTTACGAAAAGTGGATTTTCGGGACAAGGACAATATAGAATATCTTAGATAAATCTTTAAACCAACTAGATCATAACGGGTCTTTCGACCTATATCTGATACGATTATATACTCTAAGTTGATAAGCTTAAACCCGATAAGATAGGTTATTTATTAGGAATTGCAACATAAGCTTGAGATTAAGAAGAATCACGAATCTTTTCCAAAACTTATTTATTATCATAACATCACCGAGTAGTCATTAGTGATTTATCCTCTCATGGCTAAAGAGTCTATAACATAACTTGATTCGATAACAATATTCATTCTTTTACTAAACTAGTATGATGTTCTTCGTTGTTCTTGGTGATTTGATCTTGATTTTTCAAGGGATATGGTGTTTATGCTTGGAGAATGCTTGGAAAGTGCTTAGGACTTCATAAGGGGGATAAGTGTGTGTATTGATTGAAGAGTGTATGGTGTGGATGATGTATCGGATGAATACTTCGTTGTTTGTAAGAATGAGATGGGTTGATAATGTGTGAAATTCGTTTTTTTACTTTATTTATAGTGAGTGAGAGGTGAAAGTGCGGCGACACAAGGAATTTGTGCGGCGTACTTAGGGTATTAATGCAGTAGCATTTAAGTCTTCATTTATTCTTCAACATCGGATGGGAAGTGCGGCGCACAAAATACTTTGTGCGGCATACTTATGGAGTTAATGCTGGATTTGAGTAAGACTTTATTTCCATGACTTTGAGGGTAAGTGTGGCGCATAATTGGTAAGTGCGGCGCACATTTGCACTTTTAAGCTTGATTTATTATCTCTTCTTGTATATTGTGTTCTCGAAGTGTATAAGTACTCGATCTTGTTGTGTTTGAGCTCGGGATATCTTCAAGTGAACCTGCACATGTTTCATTCTATTAAGTATCGAATATTCATGAGAAATGATTAAATATAAACAAATAACGCCATCAAAAACATGTATAATTTGGGCGTTATCAAATCTCTCCACACTTAGCTGTTGTTTGCCCTCAAGCAGTCAAAGCGAGAAAAAAAATCATTTATCGTGACGTGGAGAAAATTTGGATTTTACAAGTGTTTATAGGTTTAGATAACTTTTCAGGCATTGACATATAACTAAGCACCTCACATAGGGAATGTGTTTGAATTATAGAATTCACTCAGTTCACTCAGATAGAGTTTTATATATATTTTTGTGAAAACACTCAATTTGCACAGACATAATCTAGACAGCTACCATAGGCTTGTACTTGACACATAAACCTAACTGAAGGGCGAAACTTGATACTGAAGAGGGAGCATATACTAATCTCCATGTGCCAGAACTTAAGACTTTATTTCTTTGAACTACTATATATATTACGTTTTTCTATTAAGGCTTGGCACAAGACTTCTTCTTTCAACTTTATCTTCTTTACTTAGGTATTTCAGCAACTTAGCACTAAAGGAAGTGCTTGCAAGAACAGAAAACTATGCGGGACATCATAGCATGTGGTAGGCTTCGGTCTAGTAAATGATGATCAAGCACACGTTCTAGAGCTTCTAAATTATCGGCTCACTCAAATATAATTATCAACTAATACCATTGCTCCAGAAAAGGCGGCAAAACCACATATACACATCCATCGATGGAATAGATACATATGATTGCTCATTCCTTAACTCGAACAAGCTAAAGGCATCAATTATATTGGGTACCAAAGGTGGGTACCCGAATATTCTAAAGGCTTATAATTCTCACAATTTAGTAGACTGGGTTGTGCTAGCTATAGTGTCAATCCGGTTGGATTTGCTTTGTAATAACCGAGTTTTAAAATAGCGTTGACGATCGCCGATTTCGACGTCATATTATTATTTTATCAAGTTCTGGAAGAACCGTACGACTTTAAAATTTTATTTGTCGCTAAATAAATATTGCTGTGTTTTATTACGAAAAGAAATTTGAAATTTATTATTTTGACGTTTCGCGAGTCAACGTTTGACCGCACGTTCGTTAATCGTTTTAAGTATCATAAAAATTTATGACGCGTCTCGTTATTATTTTACGAATGTCGTCTTTTGTTCCTTGTCTTGAGCCAGACTTGCGTTTTAAAGTATATACATTTTATTAAATGTTTTAAACCAAGAAAAATGTGACGGAAAGAAAAATATTTACGAAAACTATCGTCCCGAGCCTTTGGTCGGTTACATAACGAAATAAAAACACCCTTGTACTTATTTTGAAAGGACAAAGGAAAGGGTACTTTTGTGCCAAAAATCGACTATTTTCCTATAAAAGGAGGCTTACACTTCCTTATTTTCTCTTTTAACAAAATTAGTCTCCTCCCTTTCTCTCTTGTTACTTCGGCCGAGCACCACCACACTAACATCACCACCGCCACTTAATTACCGACATGCAATACGATCCAAATATATTTTCTTAATCCTCGTGTCGAGGCCTACATTTTCATATAATAAAATCTCACATGCAATAAGTTTTGAAGAAAATATATTTTCGACTTAATTCGTATGATTTCGGTTTAAAAATGTGTTTAAAAGGGTTAGATTAGTGATATGATCAAGTGGGTTAACCTGGAAATGGTTTGGGGTTGGTGTTCGTGTTTGCGTCCGTGGGTTCGAACCACAAGGAAGGCCGAAACCAACACCTTGTGTGTTGTTGTGAGTATTTTCTTTATCATTTGTTTCGTTTGGTTTGTTTACTTGATTTGATTTCGTATATTATATGTGATGAAATCCGAGGTCTTGCGTCGATTAGATTAGATTAGTTATGATATGAGTTGATTAAATGATGTGAATAGAGTATATAGGCTATGATAGATATATTGTGAGTGAATTTTTGGTCGAAAAATAGTTTTCGGCGCGTTTTGTAAGTGTCAAAAACGAGCAGAAAGTTTGGCTCAGATTTCGAGGTTTGAGATTTCATAAAAACTGATTTTTGATTTTGAAATATGATAGAGTTCGTTCTAATGTAAGTTTCGGTAATTCGAACGACCCGTAACTCCTAATAACGAATAAGTTACGGCGAAAACAAGATTTGATAATTTATAAAGTTTTCTAACAGCTATTGCAATTAATTAGTTGCTGGCGGAATCAAAAACGCTCGTTTTGAGCACTTTTGAGTCCGTTTCGGCCTTCCGGCGAAACACGAAAGTTGCTCAGAATGATGTTTTACTTTGCCGCGAGGCTCGCCAGTTTTAAAATCGAGTAATAACGGGTCAAAACCGAAGGTCAAAGTCTGCGTTTTTTTAATTTAAAATATGTCTTAGTTCCTGCAGAAACTTGCAGGGGCATTTTGGTCATTTTCTGTCAAGTGTCGGGTCTTAGCTAAAACTAAAAAGTTTTCCGGAATGTCGTTTAGCATAAAATCTCTTTTGAGTCCGAAGCGTGAAAATGTGATATAACGGGTTGTTTGGGGCGGGTCAGATTTAGTTACAAATATGTATAAAAAGTCAAAGTCCATTAAGTCAAAGTGACTTTTGAAAATCAAGGGTTAATGCTAAACTTGTCTTTTTTTTTTTTTTTTTTTGCTTTCCTTTTTTCTATCGGATGTTTAGAAAAATGACAAACGCCATTATTAATACGAGTATAACAATTTAGACTTAACAATTTTTATAAATGAATACATTTCTAAAAATAGTAACTTTTCGTATACTTACGGGACATAATCCCGATATGGGTAATTAATAACCAAGTTGAGTGTCGAAAGTTCGACGAGATAAATGAATATTACTATAAGTATAATTAGAAGGCGATACTTACAAAAATGGTTACTTTCGAACATAGGGATGTTTTCAATAAATGTGTTGTAAGTGTAAGTAAAGAAGATTCGGACCTAAACAATTATGGGTTTTAGGATCTAAGACGCGCAAGTGGATCTCTCATCACATGTATGAATATATAAGTATATATATATTTGCCGTTACGATGTACGCATCGTTTATTATACTTTAAGTATATTATAATTAAGCGACATAATTATAGGTCGTGATCGCGTTGCCGATTTTCCGTATTGGATTTGATTAATCGATCGTCGTCTTGGATCGAGGTGAGTTCATAGCCTCGCTTTTAAAGTTTTCAATGTTTTAACTCCGCGAAGGGGATGTATTGCTTGTTTTGTGAAATTGAACGCAAACTGTTTTTGATACTTGAATATGATTCCTTCACTACCAAGTATATGCCTTTTTGCTGTGTGACTGTTAGTTACCATGTGTTGGTAAACGCTAATGCATTAAATAGATCTATTGGGTTTGACAACCCTATCCGGGGTTTGAATCAGTTGTGACCACCCTGTCAAACGGACATTTTTTAGTTAGTATCAGGAGAAGTGGCATACTTCTCGGACATGATTTCGTCCTGCGGGACGAATGTGTTAAGTTTAGGACACGGCTCTTTTCCGTTGGTCATCCTAAAGTTATAACTTGCTACTCTCAAAGTAAACGGTATCGTGTTTTGTGGAAACCAAATTATGCGTTATAATTTGTTAATTGTAATCTCTATGAATTCATAATGTTTTGTTGAGTTTTTACAGGCATGTATCTTAGGTTCAGTTGGCTGTTGATGGATTGGATGGGACGAAACGTGGATTATCAGGACAAGTGTCTTGGTAAAATGTGTCGTTAGTAAAAAAACAACGTTTTAGAAATGGAAATCGTATTAAGACTTGTAAAAGTAGAATTATCTACTGTCTATTGAGACCTATGTAACTCTGATCTTTCAAATAAATAAAATTGTGTTTTATAAACGTATTTTTGAATGTTTACTAGGACTCGTGTGCATGTATTATGAAGTAGCACCCCAATAGTTGTATTCCGCTGCGTATCGCATTTTGGGGGTGTTACAGAGTGGTATCAGAGCCGAGTACTAAGTCGTTTGACAAAACTTAGACTACAACTGTTTTTGAAAAAGTTTCACGAGTCTTTCACTGATGTCTGATATCCACGCGCGTGTTGTTCCCGATCCTTAGAAGCCTTATGTGGTATATTTGATTGCATATTATGTGCGTAACAAGTGGTGACACTTGGTATAAGTAATAATTATATATGTATATATATATATATACGACATCCGTTCTATGGTGTACGATTATATATATTTTGATATTCTCTTCTTGCGAAGGGTTTAATTTTTTTAAACATTTCGATGCGGTATGATAAAATTATTTTGATATATGATGAAAACATCGTTGTTATATGATTATCTCCGAGACTTTCTCGCGACTTTACTTTGTTATCTTTTGATGTCGGGACTCGACTTAGCTTTCGGTCCCACTTGAAAATTTTACTAATTGATTTTGAATTTGAACGCTATTCTTATTGATTTTGAATCGCATATATTGTTTTTGTGGAAATCGTAGAGGGGGGTGAATACGTTTTCCTTTTAAAATCTTAAAAATGTTTCGTATCAAATCACCGATCAAGCGTGATATAATATGAAGAGTGTTTATATAAATTCTATAATTAACAAATACTTATTCACATCAATGTTACATCAATCCATGGCGCAATCACAATCAAAATATATAAGCAAAACACAACACACAATTGGAAATATAAATATAGAACGATAATTGCAAAAAAACGTATAAATGTTATGTGATAAGTAAAAGGAAAGCAAACCGGACACGAGGATTTATAGTGGTTCGGTCATGAAGCACCTATTGTTTTCTACTCCACTCTCTGAGCACCAAAACTGAGAGTTATCTTTACTAGTCAACAAAGCTCCCTTTAGGACGGAGAAAACCGTACACAACGTTGCTCTATATCCATTCCGACACTAAGCTACTGTCGAGTTCTAATCTTAGCTAGAAACAATCTATCACGACTTACAAACTTCTTCATACTTACCCGGACTCACAACACAACTTCCCCAAACTCACATTTCTTCACTTCACTACTTACACAACTTCACTTCAAAACTTCCCTACACTTCACAACTTCACTACACTTCAACATCTTCCCTACCACTTCACAACTTTACTATCACCAAGACACTACCAAGATCATCATTATCTAACATATCTTCTTATGATCACCATGATCTAACTATTACAAAAGTTTGGAATACATGGACTCAATCTATACATTGTGAATGTAAGACATGTCACGAATGCACTAACTAAACTACATAACTTCGCATCTTGATGATAGCGAGAGTTCTTCTCTTGCACTTGAATGGATGGGTGATTTGATCACATTTAAACAAACTTATAACAAGTTAAGTGATCAAAGAAAAAGGTTTGAAAGAAGAGTTTAGATCTGGAAAAAAATATGTGCAAGAGGTGAGAAAATCTGTGGAAACAGTCTACTATTTATAGGAAAAAATATTAATTTTTTATTTGGGAGGTCCCCTTAATTATACAAGGGCGGTACCTTTAATTATGGCCGGTCCTCTTAATTAATTATGGGGGCCGCCCATTTTTTAGACGCTCCATTTTTTGTCTTTTTGTGGGGAAGGTTTTTTTGGAACTTTCTAGCCGTTTTTGGGTAGAAAATTTGAATTCAAAATGTTTATTTTGAATAAAACATTTCTTATAAATACAAAAATGTTTTGTATATGTTTTTTAAAAATGTTTGTCCTATTTTATAAAAAAATGTAAGGTTTGGAAAATTAAATTTTTTTTTGATCATTCAACAAATTAAAGTTTGGTTGTTCATACCTTTAGTGATTTACATCGGGTGCGAACTTAAATTTGTTGTTGAAGAAAACATGAGACGTCGAAAGATGTTGACGTATGAATTGATGATTTGTGATTACGAGTAACTTAAGCACTTTACATTATGTGTTATAAGTTACATGTTTGTCATTACCAAAACATGGAGAGAATGTAAAGATAATATCGTAATGTAATATTTCTACCAACAATCTCCCCCTTTTTGATGATGACAAAATATGTAAACTATAACTCATAGTAAAATGTATAAGTTACTTGTTTACAATTCTTCTCCCCCTTTTGTCGAAACAAAAAGGTAGACTCCTAGACGAGACTTTAACTACACTTCAACTCTTCAATCAAAGAGGCGAGCTTACATCATCCTAAGTGATGTCTTGATTCTATCAATCCCTTTTAAACAATGACATCCCTTGAACATTGACTCAAGCGGATTCCTGGATCAAATTAGTTGCAAACTCTTAACCTGCATCAATGGTTAGTTTCGTGCAACAAAAAAATATATATAGGGATGAAAAACACATATTAAAAAATGTGTAGATGTCTTAAGCAGTTGCAAACGTAATGGCTTGGACATTTGCAAATGCTCCCCCTTGGTGTATGCTTTCCTTTGATTGGGTCACCAAGAAATCGAGTAACGGAAAAGTACTACAAAACAAAGTTAGTAGAAAAATGCACATATATATAATGATGATGATAGATATATATGTAAGACACTTAGTGGGGTACAAATCATGTATGTTTTAGGTATATACACTCTAAAGTGTGGCACTAAAGACAACGACCTAAATAAAAAAATGATGAATGCTTAAGACATAGAAATGTTTAGGAACCAATGATAAGATTCGACCGACACATGCTTAAGGGCTAAGACTCATCGATTCACATGTCCTTATGGTATCTCATCAACCAAAGTAAATTTAATGTGGATGCTAAATAGACTAATGGTTGTATTGAGAGATTCCATAAAATTCCTCAAGGTTTATTTGTTATGCATTATATATGCTTTTCATATTTGGGGTGTTTAAGGATAAACATTATCGTAAGACTTTAGGTCGAACTAAATGTTGATGATAAGGATGATTTGTTGAGGAAACATAAATGAAGAAGGATGAGCGTGAATGGAAAGGGAAGGTATTAACTATAGGTTTGTTGGGTGTTTGGTAGGTTTAGAGAGTAAGGTGATGTAAGAATGTTGTTTTGTTGTTGGGAGAGATAGAGGTGGTGTGTGTTGAGTTTGGTTGTCACTTTGAGGTAGAGATTGAGTGTGAGTAACATGTGAATTGATGGGTGAGATAAGAAATGGAGGATGTAAGGCAACTTGTGGTGATGTGGGAGTGTCCTTAATGTAAGGATTTGGTAATTCTTGATTGGGGTGATTCTTTTCTTGAGATGGTTGTTAATGTTGATGAACAAAGGTGAACATGTGAAAATGATGGAGCATTGTGATGACTCAACAACACTTGAAGGTTGAATATCATCTTTGTGTTCTTCACTTGCCCAAAAAACGGAAATGGGCCAATGGAAGACACGTTATTGTGATGACTCAACAACACTTTGAAGGTTGTATATCTTCTTTGTGTTCTTCACTTGCCCAAAAGCGGAAATGGGCCATTGGAAGACACGTTATTGTGATGACTCAACAACACTTTGAGGATTGTATATCTTCTTTGTGTTCTTCACTTGCCCAAAAGCGGAAATGGGCCATTGGAAGACACGTTATCGTGATGACTCAACAACACTTTAAAGATTGTATATCTTCTTTGTGTTCTTCACTTGTTAAAAAGTGGAAATGATTGGATGAGACGCATTTCATTACGAAATTCACTTGACTTTTGACAACATAGGCACACATGCTTATGAGTGTCGGGATATGAGGATAAGACGCATTTCATTACGAAATTCACTTGTTGGAAATGATTACATGGTGAATCTTCTTGTGAAAGTAATGGGTGGATGAATCGAGGTTGATAGTAGTAAGGATGACTTAGTTTTTCATTTCACTTTGGTGATTTGGGAAGAGTGAATAATAGTTATGAGGTTTTAGTGTAAGGTAGAAGTGTATCTTATGGTTTCTAGTGAATAAGGATCACCTATGCGAGTTTTTGAGAGTGTTTGGTTAAAAGATATATGTAAAGATGTGTGTTTTCCTTTCCTTTCCAATTCGTGCTCATCCGGATATAAAAAGAATAGGTGAAGAGAAATAACGACGGAAGCAATGAGCTTGACAATGTCATGACGGATGATGGTTAGCATACGGTGAACTTCATCCGCGAAGTTATGTAGCTCTTTTCGAGTATTACGAATGTACTTAGAACAATTACACGACGAGTACGCGGGGGGTTGTCTTAAAGGTGGTAACGGAAATGTGGACGGAAGATATTAACCATCTATATAATAATAGAGGCATGATTAAGGTTTTTGTGAAACGACTTAGACATGAACAATAAGTGACATTTTAATTTGCATTTCGCGAATTAAAAATGCTTAAACATTTCGGATGAAATGATTAAGTTGTCGAGATTTATCGGAATGTATTTAATAGTAACAAGACTATTAAAATGAGAATGACACGTTTATGAGATTTGTTTCATCATTCCTAGACCTAGACAAAAAAAAAATTAAACGGTTCACGTTTGAGTGGTTTGGTGAGGATGCCAGCGATGTTGTCTAGATTGACTAAGGAAAAGCCTAATTTCTACGTGCTTAGTGTGTACTCCTAATGAGATACAAAGTTTATCGATGTATACTATCATTAGGCATATTTAGGAAGAGCCATTTAATCAAATTAGAGAATGAATATGAGACTATCACTAGTGGTGCTCAATTCAGGCTAAACACGACCATTTTTACGGGTTATACACCGAACCCAACTTCACTCTTGGAAGCAATTCAACCGTTAGGTCAAATTGAATTTCTAGTGCAATAGATTCTCCAGTAGTCATTCTCATGTTAGACAAAATAGAATTCTTATATTTGCCTAATGAAGTGTAGCAAAGATAAAATTTGTATTATCTTTTCATAGAGGACCTAACATGACTCAACTAACATACTTTAATTCCGGTTCACATAATCCTAATCAAGATGTGTGGAATTCCAAGATAAGCGTAAGCAAGATGTTTTAATCTTTTATTCAAGATTTATAGGTTGTTTGATTTCGATTACATGTTGCTTGATTTAATGGATGTGAAATATTTAGTCATCTTACATGTGTAGTTGTCACATGTGATATTTAACGTGTTTGGTTTTTCAAAAGCCAAGAGATGTGTTTATTTGTGACAATGACAAATATGTTATATTGAGAGTGTTTTAAGAATTCTCCATTTCATGCCATATGAAGTGAATCTCATCAATATATTTAAATATATTGTTAGTTTGCTCGTGTTTGGTTTTTCAAAAATGACACATTTACCAATTGCATTGCAATGTAAATTGCTTAAATATTTCGGACCAAGCATCCAAGTCGTCAATCCTACTTCATTGTGTATTTGATGTGTGTATTAAAAGTATTAGTATAATGTTTGGAACTTCGGCCCATAGAAATAAAGGAGCTTTTGCATAGATTAACATTGTTCGAGCGGCTTCAACAAGAGTACGATTTCGCCTTTCAACAACACCATTTTGTTGTGGAGTTCGCGCAACCGATGTTTCGTGAGAGATGCCAACCTGTTCATAGTAGTCTCGCAGAGTTTGATTAACAAACTCAGTTCCATTATCTGTACGAATGTTCCTTACAGCTGCATTCAATCTAACTTGTATCATTTTCAGAAACTTGATTATAAAATCAGGAGCTTCATCCTTTGATGCTAGAAACTTCACCCATGTGAACCGAGAGTAATCATCCACAATGACGAGGATGTACTTTTTCCCATTTACACTTGCAACACGCATAGGCCCACAAAGATCCATGTGCAGAAGATATAGTTTTTCTTGATTGGTGTCTTTAGATTTAGGTTTATGTGATTGTTTCTTGCTTTTTCCCATGGCATATGCAGAACACAAATGGACCTTTTCAAATTTAAGTTTGGGAAGACCAAGTACTAGACCGTGTCTGGCCAAGTGATTAATAGCACCAAAATTCAAATGTGACAGACGACGATGTTATAACCATGACTTTGTCTTTGTGGCTTTTGACAAGAGACATATAGGAGAAGACGCCATCATATCCCCAATGGACAGAGAATACAAGTTAGTTCCTCGAGATCCTGAGAGTAAATCAACACCTTCCAGATTACGAACAAAGCATGTGTGTTTTCTGAAAGCTACTTCAAGATCTGAGTCGCAAAATTGACCAACTGAGAATAGATTGTATCCTAGTCCTTCCACATAATAAACCCTTGAAATTGTGACATTCCCTATATGATAATCACCATACCTCATAATCTTTGTAACTTGGTCGTTACCGGATTTGACTGTAC
>BQNB010051214.1:25732-41112 GCA_026074375.1 Tanacetum coccineum
TTGTTTATAAGCAAATCCAAACAACCCTTTAACAGCTTATAAGCTGGTTAAAAACAGCTTATAAGTTGTTAAAGGGTTGTTTGGATTTGCTTATAAACACTTGGTTACATATATAACCACATGGTGTATAACAAGTTAAGTTATAGTTCGTTATCAACCACATGTAAAACAACTTATAAAGCATACCTTCGTTTGTGGTCTCGGCTGTTAAAGGGTGCTACTCGGCTACGACTCGGTTCGGCTGCGACTCGGTTCGGCTGTGACTCGGTCGCGGCTGTGACTTGGTCGCGGCTGTGACTTGGTCTAACAATAACAATAACAAACCTTATTAACAAAATCAAAAAAAAAAAATCAAACCTTATTAACAAAAAAAAAAAACCTTTATATCAAAACCAATCAATTAAGGGTTTAAGAATCATCATTTAGAGGATTAAAGAAATAAGAATTAAACTTATAGAGGAGGAGGAGGAAGGGCTGCGGTGGTGGGTGGCTGCGGTGGTGGTTCGTGCTCGTGTGCGAGTGTGGTTCGTGGTGGTGTAGAAGGGCCTGGTGGTGGTGGGATTTCTTCAAAAATCGTCAATGGTGGATGAGAGTTTGTTTATCTCTTTTTTTTTCCAACTGTCTGTGAACTATATCTAAAATAAGAGGCGACATTTTGGGTCGACATTTGTTTGTAATTTTGGGTCGACAATGTCGACCCAAATGTTTTTTATATTTATTCTTTTAGTCAACCCTAAATGTTTTTGGGTCGACACCTCTTTAAGAGTTTGGGTCGACAAAGTCGACCCTAAATTTTTTTGTTGAAAATTTGGTGAAATGGCGGGGTGTTTAAATTTGGTGGAAATTTTCATAAATTTGGGGGCAAATTTAGGGTCGACATTTGTTTGTAATTTTGGGTCGACAATGTCGACCCTAAACTCTTTACATATATAACTTTTTTATAAAATATATAACTTTTTATAAAAAATATAAATTGGTTCGTTTCGGCCGGGTCGGTCCGGTTCCTCGTTTCGTATATAATTATTATATAAAATGATTTTTTATAAAATATATAATAACTTTTTTATAAAATATATAACTTTTTATAAAAAATATAAATTGGTTCGTTTCGGCCGGGTCGGTCCGGTTCCTCGTTTCGTATATAATTATTGTATAAAATGATTTTTTATAAAATATATAATAACTTTTTTATAAAATATATAACTTTTTATAAAAAATATAAATTGGTTCGTTTCGGCCGGGTCGGTCCGGTTCCTCGTTTCGTATATAATTATTATATAAAATGATTTTTTATAAAATATATAATAACTTTTTTATAAAATATATAACTTTTTATAAAAAATATAAATTGGTTCGTTTCGGCCGGGTCGGTCCGGTTCCTCGTTTCGTATATAATTATTATATAAAATGATTTTTTATAAAATATATAATAACTTTTTTATAAAATATATAACTTTTTATAAAAAATATAAATTGGTTCGTTTCGGCCGGGTCGGTCCGGTTCCTCGTTTCGTATATAATTATTATATAAAATGATTTTTTATAAAATATATAATAACTTTTTTATAAAATATATAACTTTTTATAAAAAATATAAATTGGTTCGTTTCGGCCGGGTCGGTCCGGTTCCTCGTTTCGTATATAATTATTATATAAAATGATTTTTTATAAAATATATAATAACTTTTTTATAAAATATATAACTTTTTATAAAAAATATAAATTGGTTCGTTTCGGCCGGGTCGGTCCGGTTCCTCGTTTCGTATATAATTATTATATAAAATGATATTTTATAAAATATATAATAACTTTTTTATAAAATATATAACTTTTTATAAAAAATATAAATTGGTTCGTTTCGGCCGGGTCGGTCCGGTTCCTCGTTTCGTATATAATTATTATATAAAATGATTTTTTATAAAATATATAATAACTTTTTTATAAAATATATAACTTTTTATAAAAAATATAAATTGGTTCGTTTCGGCCGGGTCGGTCCGGTTCCTCGTTTCGTATATAATTATTATATAAAATGATTTTTTATAAAATATATATCGGGGCGGATTGGGTCGGGTCGACCCGACAATACCGATAACTCAGAAAGTGTGAGTGAATATTTTGAAAAAAAAAGCAAAAAAACAATTAAATTTTTTTTTTTAAATGTTCGGACATTCATAAAAAAAACATACCGATTACTAAAAAAGTGAGAGAGAGTATTTAAAAACATTCATAAAAAAAACAGACCGATGACTAAAAAACTGCGAGAGAGTATTTAAAAAAAGAAGAAATTTTTTTTTTTTCTAAAAAAAAAAAAAACCGATCGGACCGGGTAGGGTTGAGCCGGCATATTAAATACACCCCGGTCAACCCGGTAAAAAAAAGGGAAAATTTTATCTTAAAAATTTTTTTAGGAAAAAAAAGAACGGGACGATTAGCGGAGCGCGAGGTTTGAGGAAACTTAAAAGTTTATTCATAAAAAAACAGACCGATGACTCAAACAGCGCGAGAGGGTATTCCGAGAAGAAAAAAGTAAAGTTTTATTTTAAAAAATTTTTGAGGAAAAAAAAGGTTAAAAAAAAGGTAAAAAAAAAAAGTCAATGTAAAGGAAAAAGAAAGAAAAAAAAAAAGGCGCATTAAAAATGTTCGGACATTCATAAAAAAAACATACCGATGACTAAAAAAGTGCGAGAGAGTATTTAAAAGCATTCATAAAAAAAGACAGACCGATGACTAAAAAACTGCGAGAGAGTATTTAAAAAAAGAAGAAAATTTTTTTTTTCTAAAAAAAAAAAAAAAAACCGATCGGACCGGGTAGGGTTGAGCCGGCATATTAAATGCACCCCGGTCAACCCGGTAAAAAAAAGGAAAATTTAATCTTAAAATTTTTTTGAGAAAAAAAAGTTTACTTGTAAAAACTTTTTGAGGGAAAAAAAGGCAAAAAAAATGGTAAAAAAAAAAACTAACTGTTAAAAGAAAAATATTCATAAAAAAACAGACCGATGGCTCCGACAGTGCGAGAAGGTATTTCGAGGGAAAAAAAGGGAAAATTTTATTTTAAAATTTTTTTTAGGAAAAAAAAAGAACGGGACGATTAGCGGAGCGCGAGGTTTGAGGAACTTAAAGTTTATTCATAAAAAAACAGTCCCGTGACTCAAACGCGCGAGAGGGTATTACGAGGGAAAAAAATAAAAGTTTTGTTTTTTAAAAAAAGTTTTGAGGAAAAAAGGTAAAAAGTAAAAAAAAAAGAGTGAATGTAAGGAAAAAAAAAGGAAAAAAAAAAAAAAAAAAAAAAAGAGGCGCATTAAATTTTTTCGGGTCAAAAGGGCGGGTCACATTAAATGTTTGGCGGGTCGGTGCGTCTGCCGATTGTATATACTTATAATTATTGTATAAAATGATTTTTTATTTGTAATATATACTAACGTTGTTATAAAAATATATAACTTTTATAAAAAAAATATAAAATTTTTGTGTGTTCGTTTTTTTCGGGGGGCCGGGTCGTTCCGGTTCCTCGTTTCGTATATAATTATTATATAAAATGATTTTTTATAAAATATATAATAACTTTTTTATAAAATATAGAGTTAAGTACATTTTTGGTCCTTGTGGTTTGGTGCGAGTTCACTTTTGGTCCAAAATTCAAAAAAGGTTCACTTTTGGTCCAAAAACATAGTTTCGGTCCACTTTTAGTCCAATCCCGTGAATTTGCACTAAAATTTTTGGACCAAAAGTGAACCGAAACTATGTCTTTTGGACCAAAAGTGTAACGAAACTATGTCTTTTGGACCAAAAGTGGACCGAAACTATGTGTTTTGGACCAAAACCAAACTTTTTTTTATTTTTGGACCAAAAGTGAGAAAATGCACCAAACCACAAGGACCAAAAATGTACTTAACTCTAAAATATATAACTTTTTATAAAAAATATAAATTGGTTCGTTTCAGCCGGGTCGGTCCGGTTCCTCGTTTCGTATATAATTATTATATAAAATGATTTTTTATAAAATATATAATAACTTTTTTATAAAATATATAACTTTTTATAAAAATCTCCCTTACCCCCCCCCCCCCCACCCCCCCCCTCCCCTGCTCCCCCCCACCCCCTCCCTACCCCCCCCCCCCCCCCCCCCCGTTTCGGCCGGGTCGGTCCGGTTACTCGTTTCGTATATAATTATTATATAAAATGATTTTTTATAAAATATATAATAACTTTTTTATAAAATATATAACTTTTTATAAAAAATATAAATTGGTTCGTTTCGGCCGGGTCGGTCCGGTTCCTCGTTTCGTATATAATTATTGTATAAAATGATTTTTTATAAAATATATAATAACTTTTTTATAAAATATATAACTTTTTATAAAAAATGATATGTTATGTTTACGTTAGAGTTCAACGGATGGAGTCGATGGTTGATTGTTACATTAGGACGTTTCAAACGGACGAGTCGATTGGTATAATTATACATTAGAGGTTCAACGGATGAGTCGATATGTTAGGGTTATACGTTAGACGTTCAAACGGACGTGTCGATATGGTTGATTGTCCATTAGGACGTGTCAACGGACGAATCAGTCGGTTGGTCTGGTTGTACATTAGACGTTCAACGGACGAGTCGATATGTTATGGTTATACGTTAGACGTTCAACGGACGAGTCGATATGTTATGGTTATACGTTAGACGTTCAACGGACGAGTCGATATGTTATGGTTATACATTAGACGTTCAACGGACGAGTCGATATGGTATGGTTGTACATTAAGCGGTTCATACGGGAACGAGTCGATATGTTAGGGTTATACGTTAGACGTTCAATGGGACGAGTCGATATGTTATGGTTATACGTTAGACGTTCAACGGATGAGTCGATATGGTATGGTTGTACATTAGACGTTCAACGGACGAGTCGATATGGTATGGTTATACATTAGACGTTCAACGGACGAGTCGATATGTTATGGTTATACGTTAGACGTTCAACGGACGAGTCGATATGTTATGGTTATACATTAGACGTTCAACGGACGAGTCGATATGGTATGGTTGTACATTAGACGTTCAACGGACGAGTCGATATGGTATGGTTGTACATTAGACGTTCAACGGACGAGTCGATATGTTATGGTTATACATTAGACGTTCAACGGACGAGTCGATATGGTATGGTTTTACATTAGACGTTCAACGGACGAGTCGATATGGTATGGTTATACATTAGACGTTCAACGGACGAGTCGATATGGTATGGTTATACATTAGACGTTCAACGGACGAGTCGATATGTTATGGTTATACATTAGACGTTCAACGGACGAGTCGATATGGTATGGTTGTACATTAGACGTTCAACGGACGAGTCGATATGGTATGGTTGTACATTAGACGTTCAACGGACGAGTCGATATGTTATGGTTATACGTTAGACGTTCAACGGATGAGTCGATATGGTATGATTGTACATTAGACGTTCAACGGACGAGTCGATATGGTATGGTTATACATTAGACGTTCAACGGACGAGTCGATATGTTATGGTTATACGTTAGACGTTCAACGGACGAGTCGATATGTTATGGTTATACGTTAGACGTTCAACGGATGAGTCGATATGGTATGATTGTACATTAGACGTTCAACGGACGAGTCGATATGTTATGGTTATACATTAGACGTTCAACGTATGAGTTAGGGTTACTCTTCTTTTCCTATGATCATCTACACCAAACCAAACCAACCTGACCTTTCTTTCTTTGCATGTTACCACACACCTAATATTAAATTTTAGAGTTAATTATTAGAAGCCATCATGGTATCCTTTAACCGTCAAAAACTCCCCGCCAAATACTCCTGCCAAGCACTCTTCTTACCATAAAAGAGATAGTTTCCTATCTCCCAAGCACTCACATCTCTTATCCTCCAAACCACCACCACATTCACCACCACTCGATAAACTTCTTTGCCCACCAAGATGGAGCGATATGATCAAACTTTTTATGTGCACGTGTTGAAAAAGAGGAGATTGTTGGTGTTGCGAACCTCACGAAAACCTTACAGTTATGGTAAACATTACTACGCCTGTCCTTGTTTCAAAGGTGACCTATCAAAACATAATTATGTATGTAATATAAATATTTGCTTGTCAAATGACTTTTCTTATGATTTCCTTACTACGTAACAGCCAGGAACTCAAGATAGAGGATGTGGCTACTTTATGTGGATGGATGACCTCAGGCTCCATATAAGTTCTTCTTCTGGATCGTCAGCACCTCTAAGTTCTTAAAGTCATTCTCCGGGAACTTCTTCACGACCAAGTCATTCTCCGCGATCTGCACAGAATCTCGGAATGGCAGAGTGCTCAAATTGTAAGTTCTTGGCTGAAAGGATAAAGACACTAGAGGCAAGGATAAGTGTACTAGAGGGACAACTAGAGATGGAAAGGCATCCCGAGAACCACACACTTGAGTCAGCTGGAATACTTCACGAGATCTATCAAGGGATGAGAAACCTTAATATGGAGTAGTTTTTCATTAAGATAAATCATTTTAGCATTTGGAATGTAGAAAAACTTAATATGCTTTAATGTTTGAGATGGGAAAACTTAGTATGCTTTAATGTTTGAGTGTTTATCGATTTCTAATGTAATTTGATATTATAATAATAAACATTAATCGATTAGGAATCATTTCGTGTATTTTGATTATTTATTGTGGTTAAACTACATTTAGTTCGAAGTAAATTTATCAAATTAGCAAACTAATAAATGATAAATTTTTTAATCGATTAGGAATTATTCCGTGTATTTTAATTATATATAATTTTTAAATGCATTTTATATATGTACAAAAATTGTTTTATATATTTATATATAATTTTTAATTGTATTAAATATTTATATATAATTTTTAAATGTATTTTATATATGTTTAAACATTTTTTAAACATTTTTTTATTTTGGGTCGACATTGTCGACCCAAACGTGTTTTAATTATAATTATTTTTTTTTTCGTTAAGGCGGGATGGTGAAAAATTTTGGCGCGAATTTTGGGTCGACATCTTATTATAGTTTTGGGTCGACATTGTCGACCCTAAACTTTAATAAAGTTACATCATTTTTATAACTTAGGGTCGACATTGTCGACCCTAAATTTCGACCCAAAACGAATTTGTTGACTAGCCCCATTTGGTTGAAAAAAAGTGGGTCCCATGCCGAGTTTTGGGTCGACATTGTCGACCCAAAATAAAAGCCGACCCCAAATGAACTTTTTGTTGTAGTGGATATGCAAACTACCTTAATGTAACACTTCTTTAGATTACCTTAATTTAATCAGAGTAAGCACAATATTCAACAACAATATCAATTCATATAAGTAGTTTGCATAATACCTTAATGTAACACTTCTTTAGATTTTATTGTATTATCTATTTGAGCATATTAATATCACATTTAGCAGCCGCAATTTCACAAATAAGTGTTAGCGTCAGAGGTTTTACTCGAGTCATTGCTCAAAGAACTCAAGTCATTGAAAAAACAAACTTCTCTCTCGGTGAGAAAAAAATATTACTAGTATGAGATAACTCTTTTGAGCAATCAAATGAAAAAGAAAAAGTTTATTCTTCTCTCATTAGAGATGTCATAAATCAAAGTGGCATATATTATTAGCAAAGCAAATTTCTGGAGACGTCGAACACCAATTGGCATCAGCTATTAATTTCCAATTACTCCGATGGATTTGAGAGAATAGGTGTAACAAATGGTTTATAACAATACATACATTTTAGCTTATATTTTAAAAATGTTATCATTTGATAAATAATTTTTCAAAAAATGATAGATCGGCTAGAAGAATAGAAACGTCAAAGTAGAAAAAGGAAATGAAACATTAAAATTTTAAAAAAGGTTTTAAACATTATTAACCCACTTTATATAATTAGAACTTCCAAATATATATATATATATATAATAACAATTGAATCTACATTTTATTAAAAAAAATGGAATACGATGATTACCTTTAAACGACACACATGTTTGTATTTTATACACAAAAAAACTCTATATTTACCCAAAAAAAAACCGTGAGCCGCTACAAAACAAGGTAAAGAACAGAAAAATGCAATGCGCAATCAAGAAAGAGAAGCATTAGTCACGACTTAGAGAAAATGCAAAGATTTGGTTTTCCTAGAAAAGAAGAGACTTTAGATTTTCAAATCAGTGTAAGTATAAATTTCAGTCACATGTGTTAAAGGTGATGCAAAATTGATGAAAAAAAGTGTCATACATAGTTATATAACCAAGATTTGAATAAGGAACAATTATAAACAAACACAGTTCTAACTTTAATACACTACTCATGAGCCACAAACACAGATAACGCCTCTGTCAGCCCCTAGGATAATAGCAGGCAGAGTCTAGAATACATATAAAGAACTATACTGAGGGAATAATTACAGGCATTGAGCGATCAAACTATAATATTAAACATATTAACTTGTAAGAGAGGCACACAATTTCTGAGAAGGAGGTGAGAATAAAGGCGCATTTAAGGATTTTCAACTTTTCATTTTTGAAATGTATAACTTCAATCTAAGTTTACATGTAGCAGAAAACAGATATGTGTGCAAATCTAATTCCCAAGCAAACTAGTGACATATGGGAAAGGTGGCACCTGCTATTGATAACATCAATTTCATGAAGAGTGACACAATGCACAACTTCTTTCCTCTTCTGCAACTCTCCATCCAGACACTGCACGAACTTCATTTGCGGTCCGCTTTTTGAAAACTTAGCTACACCAGGTGGAAGAAACACAAAAGAGCATTAGCCACCCTTATTTCCACGGTTTGCAAGGTCAGGTTAACATTAGAAACCCCTTTGATTGCAATAAGAACATTAGACTTACAGTCGTAACTTGTACCCATATCTCCAGAATGGTGCTTCCCCTGCTCTTCCACTGGATCTCTTTGTTGTTGAGATGAAAGTGCTTCCTGTTTAAAGAGCAGCATGAAACATGAAGGATTAATTTGTCTCAGGATCGGGTGAGTGCATTATACCGCACGACAAGGAATAGAAGCTTACATTTGTATCTGATGGGTACATATAATTCTGAAGTGAACCATCATTCGCTGCATCCCCATCATATGTTAGCATGTCCTTCCAAATATAATTTTGTTGACTTGAAACTGTAGAATCAGCCTTGAGTGTTTGCTGATACTGATATAGTCTCGCATAGTCAGTTGCACCATTGCGCGATATGTTTGTTTGATCTTGAGCTATATCTAGAGCTGTCATGATTGAAATAATAAAACTAGGCAAGGTAGTGAGAAACTAAATAGCTTAATAATCCACGTAAAGATCACATGACATATGTCATATACATGATTACTAGCAACCCAGAAAAGGAGACGAACCTGGATATTGTAGAGACACGGAATTGTCTGAACTCCTCAAATCCACTATAACTTTGCTCATTATACGTGAATGCTAATTCATCTCCATACTCATTCTCGTTATAGAATGTCCCATTTTCTTTCACGTGTTCCAAACTCATTATACGAGAATCCTAATAAGAAAATCGATCTTTATTGAAGTTATAACATTTGCAGATATGTAGAGCCTGTATAGGATAGATACCTGAGTCAAGCTTGTTTCAAATTGATTTGTGACATGAGGAAGTATGCGAGACAGAATCTCTTGTCGCCTCCAACGTCTGAGAAACTTTTGCCTGGCTTTTTTCCTCCACGATGCTGACTAAAGTTTGTGTTGACTGCTTCTAAGGAACTTCCCATAGTAGTAAGATAATATATATAGGCAAATTCTGGCAAACACTTTCTGGTGTTCGATTTTGAAAATCACATAACGATTCCGTTGAAGTTCCAAGAAGGTACCTTTACACCAATGAGAAAAACCCATACCAGAAGTAGCATTGGCCTGTGAATCATAACCAAATTCATCAATCGGGGAGATAGGTTACAAGAGCTACAAACAACATAATAAGCATTTAGGGGATGTTTAGGATTGCTACTTGGATCTGCTCATCTCCTTATTTATAAAACAAGTTGCTTTGAATGAGCAGTTATGCTGTAAAAAAAAAACTTACGAGCAATCCCAAACATCATCAAAACTGCCTGTATGTTGTATCACAACGGAATAAACCTACAAGCAGCTTATTGAGCTGCAGTAAAGGACGAGCAACTGTGATAAGTAGGGGTGGCAATTTCTGACCCAACACAAAACCCGACCTGAAACCGACACGAAAATTAACAGGTTCGGGTCAAGTCTAAATAGATTTCGGGTCGGTTTTGGATCAACCCATCTAACCTGTTTATTGAACAGGTGAGGTTCGGGTTGGGAATAAATGGGTTAAACGGGTCGACCCACACACATGTTTTACCTGTTTAACCCGTGTAATGTGTCAACTTTTGTATATAAAATGGGCTAAATGGGTCAACCCGAAACCCGTTTAACCTATTCAACCCGCGTAAACTATTTAACTCGCCAACCCAAGTATATATACGGGTTAAATGGGTCAGGTTCGGGTTATGTTTAAATAGGTTAGGGTTGACATAGCTGACCCAATTATTTAAATAGGTCAGGTTCGGGTTGGGGTTTTCTGACCCGGCAACCTGTTAACCCGAACCCGCCAACCCGAACCCGACCTGAATTGCCACCCCTAGATAAGCAACCTAAACCACAAAAACTAAACACCCTCATAACTATTTCAATGTTTTGCTTTATCAAAACTCAAGAATCAATAAGCAATCCTAAATTCCTAATTAACTTAAAAACTATGCTGCTTATCCGCTTTCAAATGTATTGGTCTAAACATCTATCCAAGAGGGTGTTGGAGATTGCTCATGTGCTTAACTTGGTGCAACATAAGCCGTTTCAAGAGCCAAGAGCTACTTATCCGAGTATTTTAAAAATTATGATTTTATAACTTAAATTAAAATACTTATCTTACTTAGTGAAGTGTGAATAAAAACTAGCTACAATCTCAACACGGCAGCCCATGCCATGAGCGCGGCCACCACCTTGTCGGTGATGGGAACCACCACAGGAACGGCCAAGAAAGCCATACTTTTCGTATTGTCCACCTGTAGGCACATAGCTACTTCTACCCTGATCTCTACCTTGACCGCCATCTCCATGTCGACGCCCGCCTTGGTTTCCACCTTGACCTTTACTCTGATCACCACCTCCATATCCAACCCAACCGTATTCGACCGGATAACGGTTCTCCACAGAATGCAAGCAATATAAAGGGGCTTACATAGTAAAGGGGTTGTTTCGGGTTGCTTATTGACAATCCATAAATACGATCGTATTAACATTGAAACCGACAAAAATATCGAGACTAAGCATTTAACGATCGGCGATGATTACGGTAAGTGCCTGAACGATCTCTTAACAACTATACAGGGTAATAATCGTAGGTTCGGATGGATCAGGTTTTTTGTTCACATGTGATAAAGTACAACCTTTTTCGTTTCTAGTTGCAGTGTTTAATGCGTATATTAATTGTGTATCACGACGTAGTAAAGCATGTATGAAATAGGCAGCCCTTATGACGGAAATAAATTCTTTGTAACGCGGAATTTCACGGGATACATGTATAAGGATTTGTTGGGAGCATGGAGAAGATAATTTAGTTGGGGTTCAGATAGGTTGGTTATAACTGCAAATACGATTAGTACCAATAAAGGTAAGAAGGCCACCTCATTGGAAGAAAAAGTAATTGCAAACATTTCGATTCTGTATCCTGAGGCGTTAAGGTTTGTGAGGATGAACGAGACCTGACTTTTATACTGAAGGGGAAAGGACATTAAAAAGGAGGGCGACATACATATATATGCCCAAACTCACCCAAAAAGTTTTGGAAATATGTTTTGCAAACCCGGTAACTTTCATGTTTCAAATCATCTACCAGCTTTGCAAACATCTTTCCCCAAATATTTTGGGAGTATGCTCATATATATGAATTCCGCCCTTGGGCGTTTTAATGTTCGTAAGCCTAAATACATAATAAAAGACAGGTCCTCGTTCATCCACACAAACCTTAACGCCTCAGGATACATAATCGCAAATGTTGCAATACTTTTCTTCCAAGAGCGTGGCTTACCTTTATTGGTACTAATCGTATATGCAGTAGAGTGAAAGAGAGAGACTGTTATAACCTATCCGAACCCAACTAAATTATCTTCTCCGCTCTCACCCAGCAAATCCCTATACATCACATCGTATCCCGTGAAATTCCGCGTTACAAAGAATTTATTTCCGTCATAAGGGCTGCCTATTTCATACATGCTCCTAATGTCGTGTACACCATTAATATACGCATTAAACCCTCGCACAAGAAACGAAAAAGGTGTACCTACTTCTAACATGTGAACACAAAAACCTGATTCATCCGAACCTATGATTCTTACCATGTATAGTTTGTTAAGAGATCGTTCAGGAAGTTACCGTAATCATCGTCGATTGTAAATTGCTTAGTCTCGACATTTTTGTCGATTTCAATGTTAATACGAAAGTAACCTTCTACTCTAAAATTAATATTTCTGATCTCATTCTATGTAAGGGGAATCGATATGCTATTGGACAATGGGGTGGTTAAGGGTTAGGTTTTCGGTTTCGGACACTGATACTAATTTGGGGGGTTTAGGAGTTTGGCTAAGCTTAGGGTATCTTATGTTATATAAAGCGGGTTATGGGCCTGTTTCTTTATCACTTATTGGGCCTTATGGAAAGATATCTAAACATGGAAACACATTTATCGTGTTTCTTTTTTCACTAGGTTTGGAATTGAATGAATAAAAACAGTCGACATGCATCTCCTTTTATACTCGATAATATTGTAGGTTAATTCTTTCTTAAAGATAGTAATGATATTAACAATCGTAATCGTATCTTTTCTTTACCTATTATATATATAACGGGCCTTGTGTTTTTTTTTTTTTTTATTTGGCATGCATGAGATCCCCCTAAAACCATACAAAAAAGACAAATGACACAAAAAATTATCCAACTTAAGAGTTATTTCTAATCAATGTATTATACTTTTTTTCTTGCATAAAAAGGCACTCAACTTATTTTTTTTTTGCCAATTTGGGTTCTTTTATTAAATATTGAGTAAATTGCAAAAATCGTCCTTAAAGTTTAGCCAAATTGCATGTTTCTTCCCAAATAGTTTGAAAGTGTATAGATAGTCCCAAAATCAAACTATTTTGCAAAAAACCGTCCTTGGTTAATGACGAAACATGCAATTTGGCTAAACCTTAAGGACGAAACAAGCAATTTGGCTAAACTATGTGGGACTATTTTTGCACTTTGGCTAAACCACATGGATGATTTTTACACTTTTAAACTATTTGGAACGAAACATGCAATTTGGCTAAACCTTAGGGACGATTTTTGCAATTTTTAATTAAATATTTAACAATTATCCGTTAAGTTTTACATTTCAAGCCCACCGGCCGCTACCACCACCACCAGCAATCATCGTCGCCACCACCAAGTCTCCCCAGTGTCATCAGTGCCAAGCACCTGCCATATCCTATTGATCGAAAATATATCAGTTTTTTATATCGACTCATATTATTTTGGATGCCCCTCGCAAATGTGCTCCTATTACTGCCTGAAAATACTTTTACTTGTCAAGTTTTGATCAATTGCAATATAATTATTTACTTGTTGAATGAAACACGTTTACCTTGGAACCATAATTTATGCATCAATGGCATTTATTCATACATCAGGTTTTCGTACTACAAGAAAACTATATTCAATATAGATTTAGTGGTAACTTTTATGTGAATAACATAAAATTCATTAATATATAACACATTTGTGGATAAATCCACTGTCGTTAATATATAACACACTAGCTTATAAACCCGCGAATTTCGCGGGTAGCTAAATAAAAAATTTATTTATAAACAAAAAAAATATTCATTTGTGATCTTGCAGGTAGTTTACAAATAAATCATTTTCAAAATAGACGTACTTTACATTACAAATCAATTTCAAAAGAATGAATAATGAGTAGTAGTTAGTCGTATTATAACGACTTCTTATAAATGAACATAAAAATCCACAAACAACAAGTTGAAGGAATATCAAATAAGAAACCCGTCAAGAAGCACATATAGTAAAAGAACTAGCGAATTGACCAGTTATTTCCATTCAAATATCTTTATAAATAATTCATGTAATCAAATTCAACTATAAAAACATCAATTGTGTGAAATATAATACAACTTATATCAAATGATTTATTAGAATATTGTTTTAAATTAACACCCCAAAATCATTGAGACGACATTACAAAAGATCAAAGGAGTCCATAAAAGTGGTTTGAAGACATTGATGAAAAGGGCCTTGTATGTAACATATTTTTGTTAGGACACGTCAACATCATTTTAAGTAGTAGAAAATATAACTTTGTTAATTGCCATTAACTAAAAGCCAAATGAAAGACTATTAAGATATTTAAATAAAACAAAAGATCATAATAACACCCGTTAAAGGTTTAGACATAACATCATATAATAAAAAAAAAAGAAATAAGACTATCAGATATCATGTACACACCTTAAATGATACAATAATAATTTTAAAAAAATAAGTCGCATAGGAACAATAGAGTATCATAACAAAGTTTTAAGATTATCATTTCGTCCATTTTCGTGATCAATTATTGTCACAACTAAATTTAATTTTATGAAATATTAAATTAAAAAAAATAAAAAGAAAATTTTAAATGAGATCAAATGAATATGTAACTGATTTTTAGGAATGTTAGTTACACAAATATTAAATGAGGGACTTGAAAGTTAATATTGTGCATTTTCAAGTAGGTATTAGTGACATCATTAATGATGTCATTTGTGAGATAAGTAACATTTTAAAAAGATGTTTGTTTATTATATACATAGATTTGTGGACAAATCCACTGTCGTTTTGACAGTGGGCCGCATTGCTACTGTAATGGGTTCTCATTTTGAGCCAGCCCGATTTTGGTTTTTTTTTTTTTTAATTTTTTTAGTTTTTGTTTTTTGTTAATTTGTATGCACAAAGTAGGAGGAAAAAAAATATTACAAAAGTTCTGATTTATTCGGATAAAAAAAATACCCGCGGAAACATCTTCGATACCTAATAACTTTAAAATAATCGATATGGTCACAAAGGTACAGCCCATTATATTAAAAAAAACCATATAGCAAAAAAAAACACTTTAAACATGAGGCCCAACACATAAGCCATATAAAAAAATGCCCGATTTTGTTTTTTTTTTTTTAACTTTTTTGTTTTTGTTTTTTTTTTAAATTTGTATGCACAAAGTAGGAGGGAAAAAAATATTACAAAAGTTCCGATTTATTC